>ML838765.1:11341-42183 GCA_009831015.1 Picea engelmannii
TGTGTGACTGTAAGAGCTCTATGCATGTTGTAATAAGTGTTGAGTGCTAGAGTGTGAGAAGGCTTAGTGATTGGATCTACCTGGGGAAAGAGGATCTAGTGAGCTGTGTAGATCTCTTGTCCTATGTGGGGTAGGATATTGGAGGCTTAGTGATGTAACTGTTTGACCAAGATAATATAAATAAGACTTTGTGGATGTAGCCCCAGGGTGCGGGTGAACCACGGTAACTCTGTGTATTGTGCTGATGTGTTTGTCTTTCTCTTGCTAAGTGCTCTGATATGTTTAGATAGATCTATTGAAGCTTTGTGCTTACGAGATATGAATGCATGCTAGATATGATACATAATATTCTAAGTGCTTAATCTATTGAGTATAACCTGTTTATCATTGCTAAGTGCTAGATCTGAGTAATTACTACGGTGCTCTGTGCTTTCTGCGAAGTGTATTAATGAATGTATGTTAGGAAAAAACTGATGCTAAGTGCATTGCAAGCAAGATACTCACAGATATGTGTCCCAGCTAAGGTTGCAGACACCTGATTCCTGCAACCACCCCTTCCTCTACCTCGATTGAGACTTCATCTTCTTCGTATGTGTTGCCGAAAGGGTCGGTAGTTAGGGCTTTGTTGGTGCGCTCTTGAGAATTGAACCCTAGGTCTGCCCCTATGCCAACAACATTTTTCTAAGATTTTGTAGTAGAGCACTCCCCTTCCCTTACTATCGGAGCACCAACACTCCCTGGTGGTCTTACACAGAGTGTTGGAATTCTCTGGTGCCCCTTACACCAGAGCACTACCCCATTTTTTGTCAAAAATCCTCTAGGTTTTCGGTTTATGAGTTCAATTTTTGCCTTTTTCATTTGCTCAGGGTCTCATACTCTCAGTCCATCTTTGTCATTGGATTTCAACACCTTATTTTTGAGAATTCATTGTCTTTTGTTTGGGATTTTGACATTTTATTTCCTTGCCTTGAAGTCACTCTTTGTCTTTGATGACCTAGAGTTAACTTGTTGTTTTCTTCTCATTCATCTGATTGAGTGGAAGCTTTTGTGAGGAAATCCAAAGGTCTATGAACCTTTTCATTTGATATTTGAGGTCAGTTTTCCACCATTTCTCTGTTGTTTGATGTTTTTTGGTTCTTGTTTGCAAATTTGGTTATCTTTGTCCTTCTTATATATTCACAACGAGAGTTTATTTTTGTTTTATGAGAGGTTTGCTTATGTTTGTTTAATCCTAAAGTCCGATTGACATTTAGAAGTTTTACATCTGATTATCATTCAAATATAAGAAAAAGGACATATTTTAGTGATTGGTTTAGTTATTAGAAGGTATTTCTTAATTTTTTTAGCATTGCATTGGATTTGATTGAGAAACAATTGATTGAGGACATTGCATCTTAGTGTTTGATAGTGAAAACAACTCTTTCTCTTTCCCTTAAATAGACATTCATCGAAAGACAAGATTTCTTATCATTTTCTTGTGCATTTTTGGGAATTGAGTCATCATATCGTCAATTTCATTGTAATACACCCTTTGAGTAAAGAACAACTGCAAAATCATCGCTAATTAAAACTTATCTAGAACATTTTTGTTTTTAGGATCTTCCACCAACATTAGACTAGGATTAGCACTTTGGATTCGGTTGTGAGTACAACTCTCCAAAGTTTTCAAAACAAACATTAGCATCCTGAGATAGGGAGAGTCAAATCCAATTGTCGTATAGGTTTTCTGGGACCCCCCCTCTCACACAAGGGTTATGCACAAGGTCACATTCGGGAGAGTTACTGTAGTGCACCACTCTTTCGGTTAACAAACTTCGGGGAAATATAACACCCACTCTGGTTTATAAAACAACATGCATTTAGGAAAACGAAACACATTTATACTCAGAGTAAAACATATTATTTACTGCTATAATATTATTTTATTAGTTACCAAGGCTTTTCATCGTTCTCTGTTACCAATCTGTACACACCTTTTACATAACTCATACATGCATTATATAATCCACATGCATTTAAGCAAACAACATTCTCACTAATAATTAATCACATGCATTTAAAACAAGTTAAACACATTTAACATAGAGTATTCATATGAATTACTGCCATAATCAACAATCAATACTATTTGGTATTAATTCATATACACAGCGGAATTCATGATAACATAAGCAACACAGTCATGCAAAACATGATTAAAGCATAATCAGGTACTTATCTTTGAAACAGTGGAAACTCCACCAACCAAGTGCAGGCCTTCCACGAACCTCCCAGCCTTAGACCACACTGCTCATCAGCTCAACAGTGGGTCACCCCTGAGCTGGGACTAAGCTCCACCCCAAGACAAGGAATCCTTGGCTAGGCTGAGGTTACAGGGAAACAACACACAACCACAAGGATGAGATTCTCTCCTAGGAACCTCTCATGCTCACTACCCACAAACCCTCATTCCCCACATGCTTGTTCCACCCCAGGAGTATACACCTTCTCTGTCACCCGAACAGTCCTTCAGCTGCTAACCTCCCTTGCCTTGGGTTACAAAAACAGGTCGGACCGGAAGTCTTCGGGCTCTGTGGCAGCAACAAGGTTCCTTCCAGGAGTTCTCTCCTTCCTCCGCACACTCTCTCACCTGGAGAGAATCGATCATAGGCCAACAATCCACACACAGTCCAGTACTACATGGCCATAACAACCCATGGGGAAAATAGACACGGGCTTTCCCAAAATGGTTCAACAATCACAGGATGGTCTCACAATCATGGCTTCGGGACAGGGACTCCATGCACAAGCTCACTCATTTAGCAGATCAGGTCCAATGAAGGAGAAACCCCTATCACCACTCGATTAAGTAGTTTTCATTTCCATTACAACATAGTCCCACGACTATGGGTTCGGGATTGCATGACCAATAATTCCCACAGGGGTCGACACAGACTCCATGGCTCCGAACAGAGGTGTACTGGCTCTTCAGAACAAACACAGGCTTTTTCAGTTCAGAACAGAGGTGAATTCGGCTCTTTCGGAATCAATCATAGGCTTTTGGTTCAATACGGAGGTATACACGGGTTTTCTCAGAGCCAGACACAGGATTTTTGGATCACAGAGACACACGAAGGTTCTCTATAGAACTCAGGTCCGTTGTACTTCTCAGAGCCCATACATGCTCAGGTAGTTTGATCGAATGGGAGAAGGAACCCCCTCACGGTCCCTCCTGGCCATTTTATTTGCATGCACCTGGGTCGACACTTGTCGCCCTAGAGACTGCATGCATTCCACCAACACACATCGCCTTCCCTTGGTCAGGAACTTAGGATAAAAATATAAATGGCACATGTTCTTTTGGAATAATATTAAAATATTATTCCTAGGCTTAATCCCCCCTAGGCTAAACACTTAGCCCCTTTTCCCACCTTCCAGCCCCTAATCCCTTGCCTTCTCTGTGGAAGCTCAGTCCCCCTTCACTCATTCATTGTGGTCAGTCTGCACCTGGTGGTGTTTATATTTTATTAATGTGCTGCATACATTCAGGTACAAAATCAGGCCCTTGGCCTCGAACCCTTAGGCTCCCTGGCCTAAAAAACACATAAGCCACCAGCTTATAAAAACTTGGCTCACCAGCCTATAAAACATAATTACAATTTCTTTCAGAACATGGTTTGCAATGAGGCTCAACCTTGGGGACACTACAATCCCCCTCCCCTTATTTTTGCACTGTCCTCGATGCAACTTACACTGTCTCTGCAAGCCTTTCAAAAATTTCAAAAAGATGCGGGTACTCTGCCCGCATAACCTCTTCATGCTCCCATGTCGCATCCTCAGGTCCGTACCAGGTCCACTGGACCTTTACAAGCTCTATGGCTCAATTTCAGAGCTATTTTTTTTTCTTGTCCAATATGCGCATATGATGCACTTGTAGGACACCTTCTGGTTCCACCTGAATCACATTCCAATTGATAACATGATTAGCATCAGGTACATATTTCTTAAGCAGTGAAACATGAAACACATTATGTACAGTCATAGAAGTAGGTAGTGCAAGCATGTATGCAACTAGCCCAATCCTTTCTAGGATCTCAAATGGACCACAAAATCTTGCTGCCAATTTAGTGCAACTTCCCAACCTCAGGGAACTTCTGTTAGTTTTCACTTTCAGGAAAACATGGTCACCCACTTTGAATTCTTTGTGGTTTCTGTTACTATCAGCGTAACTTTTCTGCCTATCCTGGGTAGCTTTTATATTCTATTTAATTTTTATCATTTGATCTTCCATCTCTTTGAGCAACTCAGGCCCAACGACTTCTCTGTCAGCTGGATTATCCCAGCTCACTGGAGTGTTTCACTTTCTTCCATAAAGTGCTTCAAATGGGCTCATCTTCAACAATGCATGATACCCATTATTGTAGGCGAATTCTACCAAATGCAGGTAGTCTTCCCACCTTGATGGTTTATCCATCACATACATTCTCAATATGTCTTCTATTACCCTGTTCACCCTCTCTGTCTGACTATCAGACTCAGGATGATATGCTGTACTAAAGTTCAGATTCATTCCGAATCCTTTGAACAGTCCTTTCCAAAAATTTGAAGTGAATTTCGGGTCCCTATCAGACACAATTGTCTTAGGAATTCCGTGCAAGCGTGCAACTTCTTTTAAAAAGATATCAACAACATCAACTTCCCTGTGGGTGGTTTTCAGTGGAATAAAATGGGCGGATTTAGTAAGCTTGTCCACCATCACCATGATTGAATCATGCTGCTTGCTTGTTCTGGACAATCTTGTGATAAAATCCATTGTTACCACTTCCCATTTCCATTCAGGAATGGGTAAAGGCTGCAGAACCCTACTGGGTGCCTATGCTCAACTTTAACCTTCTGGCACTCCATACATATGGCGATGTATTCAATGATTTATTTCTTCATACTCGGCCAAAAATAATGGCTTTTGACTGCTGCCACAGTCTTTTGATATCCAGGATGTCCAACATAAGCCACATTATGCATTTCTTTTAGAATTGCCATCTTCAATTCTCGGACATTGGGTACATACACTTTGTTTTTATACAAAAGTAAACCATCAGTTCCCAAGGTGTAACTTTCCTTGGTCTGTGGTCTCTCACGCTGCTGTAGCTTTGCTACAAGACCTCTGTACTACAAATCAATATTTGCAGCTTCCAAAATTTTGTCTTTAATCTCAGTCTTGTACATGCTAATGGCTGTAGCATGTAATTCATGCAATTTTCTGCTAAGTGCATCAACCACCTTATTTTCTTTCCCTTTGATATGCTTGATATCAAAGTCATATTCGCACAGAAACTCTAGCCATTTGACTTTCCTGCCATTTAAAGTTGGTTGATCAAATAAATATTTCAGACCATTATGGTTTGTTCTCAACTCGAATATCTTTCCCATGAGGTAGTGTCTCCATTTCCTCAAGGCGTGGATGATTACTGCCAACTCTAAATCGTGAGTGGCATAATTCCTCTCATGCTCCTTCAACTTTTGGGACTCATAACAAATTACAAATCCCTCTTGGATGAGAACTCCTCCCAGCGCCTCCTTACATGCATCGGTGCACACTACGTAATCCTTATTTGGATCTACAATCTTCAGGATTGGAGCACTGGTTAGCATTTGCTTCAATCGCTAGAAAATGCTCTCACACTCTTCAGTCCACTGAAACTTCTTCTCCTTCCTTTGCAAGGAAGTGTTAGGGTGAGATATCTTTGAGAATCTGGCTATAAACCTTCTGTAGTAGCCTGCCAGACCCATAAAAGATCTAACTCCTGCCACATTCCTTGGTGTTGACCATTCTCAGATGGCCTCAACTTTTTCAGTATCCACAACGATCCCCTCTTCTGAAATAATATGTCCCAAGTAATGGATCTGCCTTTGATAAAATGAGCACTTGCTCAGTTTTGCGTACAACTGGTGTTCTCTCAACACCTGAAGCACCATTCTCAGGTGTTTCTCATGTTCTTCCTCTACCTTGGAATACACCAAGATATCGTCCAAGAAGACTATGAAAAACTTGTCCAAATAATCTCTGAACACTCCATTCATTAAGCACATGAAAACAGTAGGTACATTTGTCAGTCCAAACGGCACCACTGTGAATTCATAATGACCGTACCTTGTTCTAAAGGWGGTATTGTTGATGTCCTCCTCATTTATTCTCACTTGGTGATATCCAGATCTGAGGTCTATTTTTGAGAATATTTTCGCATCCTTCAACTGATCAAAAAGATCATCAATCCTTGGCAGAGGATACTTGTTCTTGATAGTGACCTTATTCAACTGCCGCAAATCAATGCACAATCTCAACATCCCATCTTTCTTCTTCATGAATAGGATCGGGGCACCCCACGGTGACATGCTAGGGAAAATGTATCCCTTCTTTAGTATCTCTTTGAGCTGCAATTGCAACTCTTTCATCTCTGGCGTACTCATTCTATAAAGAGCCTTCAAAACTGGAGCTGCTCCAGGCATCAAATTTATAGAGAAATCGATGTCCCTCTTCGGAGGTAGTCCAGGCACCTCCTGAAATATGTCCTTGAACTCTTTGAGTACCTCATGATCTTCCAGATTCAAGACTACATCTCAGGATGCTTCTTCCACCCGAGATGCAAATAATTGACAACCTTTCTGGTAACATTTCTTCAGCTGCATGGCTGAGATTTCCCTAACATCCATGACTTTGGGAATTCCTTGGACTGTTACCTGATTTCCCTCTTCGTTCAGGCATGTAAATATCTTGTTACAACAATCCAGAAGGGCATGGTGCTGGTCCAACCAGTCCATCCCAATTAAGCAATCAAATGAGCCTAAAGGTAGAATATTCAATTCAGCCTTAGTTCTCATTCCTTTCATGTCTACTAAATAGGACTTAACCAATTCAGTGACCTTCCTTTTGGTTCCTGTGGCCAACTTTACTAGCCAAGATTTTTCATGTTTACTTATTGTTAAATGTAAACTTTCCACCACTCTAGGATCTATATAACTATGGCTATCCCCTGAATCAATTAAAATAACAAGTGGTCGGTTGTTGATCGTACCTTCCACTTCAATCATGTGAGATTGAAATTCTGCTTTCTTGTTGTCCAGGGCTGTGTAGATCCTCGACATTCTACTGCCCATATCCTCCACTATCTCAAATTGCTGAACAGTATGAACAATTCTTTCTTTATATTTTCTGTGGGGGCAGTCTTTGTACCTATGATTCCCTTTACAACCCCAACACTCCATAGGTGGCGGCCTTGGCATCTGATCACTCCCTTCAACTTTCCTGGGCTCTCTAAAAGATGACTATCCCCAAGGATTGTTCTTGAAAAAGGGAGGCATGTTTCCCTTCTGCCTCTGTTCTTTCTTAAACCTCTTCTGGTCATCCCAAGCCTTCCAAAAGGTAGGCTTTTCTCCTTGCCATTCGTATAAGAATTTCTCCCTTCTTATGGTTTCTTCCATGGTCTTAGGATCATCATATTGAATCTTGTCACCAATGGAAGGTGGCAGTCCACTCAGATACCTCTGAATTTTGACAGCCTCGTCTTTGATGAATGGAACATACTTTAGTAGTTCCAAAAAACTTTGTTCATACTCATCAATGGTCATGCTGCCCAACTTGAGTTCGAAGAACTCCTTCATCTTTCTTTCATAGTACCTTTTAGTCAGGTATTTCTTCTCGAAATACCTCTTAAATTCCTTCCAAGTGACCTCTTTCTCTCTGATGTGTTGCACCTGCACAAACTGATCCCACCACATGGATGCTTTTCCTTTCAGTTGATACATTGCAATTCTTCCTTCTACATGGGTGGAATAATTTTGCASTTGGAAGTATTTCCTCATGCCAAGTAACCATGTCTCAACATCTTCCTCCTTCTTATGTTCTCCATCAAATGTTGGAGGCTTAATCTTGTTCATCTCCCCTTTCAATTCATCCTTTCAAGATTTTCGATGTTTTCTGGTAGGAGACGAGCTTGAACTACTGTGTGTTTCCTTGACAAAATGCTTTGGGGAGAGATGGTAATGTCTGTTACCACTCCTTGATCTTCTTCTCCTCTTAGGGGTTCTGACACTTCTTGATCTGCTTGTGTCACTCTCTTTTTCCAATTTATTTTCTATTCTTTCCATGCTCTTCAACATTTTTAAGTTGAATTCACCCTGCCGATCCCTAATTTTCATGAGCTTTCAACTATCAGATAGGCGAGCCTGGGCATCTTTCTGCAATATTTCGATGAGTTTCATCATATGTTCTTCCTCATCCATCTCTTTTCCGTGCCCATTGGAGTTCGATCCTTCCACTTCCACATTGACATCCCTTCCTTCTCATTCGTCTTCTGTTTCGGGGGCAATTTACACCTTTTCCCACTCCATACTCGGCGTTTGTTAGCTGGAGTTATGACTCTCGTTGAACTCTGCACATGCACTATGCAATTCAATTCAAAGTTTGTCAGGCCATTAAAACTTCAGGAACAATCCACAACATTTATAAGCCAATACGAACAAGAACAAAAGACATTTCGATTCAAATAAGTTTTCTAAGCTCTCATTCGGCTTTGCAATTTCTGAGACTTCGGAACTTCATAATCTCAGTCCACAAAGATCCAATAGTTAAATCTTTGTAACCAGAGTCACCCTTCCACAACTTGCGATCTCGCGAGTTTGTGAGTTGAAGACCCTCGACTCATTTCCTCCAAATGCCGATACCCGAGATGCGATGTGGGTATGGCTCCCTCCTTGCTAGCGCCTGCTACGCATGACCGTAAGCTAGGGCTAAGTGCTAGAACTTCTTCACTACTCGCACCTTCATGAGTTGTGGTGTCCAACCCTAGCACATCCCTTTCACAAAACCTCGAGAAGCGATGTTGACTTTTCTCCTCGCGTTCTCGCTACTCGCGACTTCACGAGTTTCAATGTCGAGCTCCCATGCTCTTATCTCACGAATCCATGAAATCATGAATTACTTTATTCTCTGGGCCCACAGCATAACTGTCACCCTTCATCACCATGGCATGTGGTACATTCAGGAGGGTCCATGTCACCTTTGGTGATGTCTTCAGGTCCCACCACTCTCGTATGTCTTCTTGACTCACTAGCACGTGGTACACATTCATGCGCCCACGTCCATTCCAAGCAAGGAATCCAACGGTCAGATCCCCTCCTCAGATCAACGACGTAGATCTTTTCATCATTTCGGGGTTTCAGGCATTGAGAGTTCATGCACCCCACATCTTGAACTTCCATCTGCTGAAATCCTGAAATCACTGTTTACTAAACTACTTGATCCAACGGTCAAGTTCTTCTCCCCATGATCTATGGTGTAGATCTTCCCTTTTTTTTGGGTTTTCGGGAGTTTGCGTATCACGATTCCCACACTCCTAAGAAATTGAAAAGGGATTTAAACCTTGCACACACTCTCCAGATCTGACGGTCATGAGGGACCACCTTCCCTCCTGAGCAGATTCTAAGGTTCTAACACTATTGGTGTGGAGACCTATCTCCCCATGGCCATAGACCACACCAGTTGTGCTTTCACATGCCGCTAAACCTCCTGAGCTTAATAACTCGTCAAGTAAGTCCTTGACACTTCAGAGCAAACCAAGGTCCAAAATTGGCCTTCCAGACCCAATTTCCCTCTCACTCTTGGTCCAAAGACTGCTCCACTGGCCCATCTAGGCTCAGCGTCGAAACCTTGGCTCTGATACCAAATTGTAGTGAAACACTCTTTCGGTTAACAAACTTCGAGGAAATATAACACCCACTATGGTTTATAAAACAACATGCATTTAAGCAAACGAAACACATTTAAACTCATAGTAAAACATATTATTTCCTGCTATAATATTATTTTACTCATTTCCAAGGCTTTTCATCGCTCTCTGTTACCAGTTTGTACACACCTTTTACATAACTCATACAGTCATTATATAATCCACATGCATTTAAGAAAACAACATTCTCACTAATAATTAATCACATGCATTTAAAACAAGTTAAACACATTCAACATAGAGTATTCATACAAATTACTGCCATAATCAACAATCAATACTATTTGATATTAATTCATATACACAACGAAATTCATGATAACATAAGCAACACAATCATGCAAAACATGATTAAAGCATAATCGGGTACTTATCTTTGAAACAGTGGCAGTTCCACCAACCAAGTGCAGGCCTTCCATGAACCTCCCAGCCTTAGACCGCATTGCTCATCAGCTCAATAGTGGGTCACCCCCGAGCTGGGACTAAGCTCCACCCCAAAACAAGGAATCCTAGGCTAGGTTGAGATTACAGGGAAATATCACATAGCCACAAGGATGATATTCTCTCCCAGGAACCTCTCACACTCACTTCCCAAAGACCCTCATTCCCCACATCCCTGTTCCACCCCAGGAGTATACACCTTCTCTGTCACTTGGACAGTCCTTCGACTGCTAACCTCCCTTGCCTTGGGTTACAGCAACAAGCCAGACCGGAAGTCTCCAGGCTTTGTGGAAGCTACAAGGTTCCTTCTAGGAGTTCTCTCCTTCCTCTGGGCACTCTCTCACCTGGAGAGAATCGCTCATAGGCCAACAAGCCACACGTAGGCCAGTACTGCGTGGCCGCAACAACCCATGGGGAAAATAGACACAGGCTTTCCTAAAATGGTTCAACAATCACAGGATGGTCTCATGGTCATGACTTTGGGATAGGGACTCCACTCACAGGCTCGCTCGTTCAGTAGATCGGGTCCAATGAAGAAGAAACCCCTATCACCACTCGATTCAACAGTTTTCATTACCATTACAACATAGTCCCAAGACTATGGGTTCAGGATTGCGTGACCAACAATTCCTGTAGGGGCCGACACAGACTCCACAACTCCAAATAGAGGTGTACTGGCTCTTCATAACAAACACAAGCTTTTTCGGTTTAGAACAGAGGTGAATTCGGCTCTTTTAGAATCAATCATAGGCTTCTGGTTCAATACGGAGGTATACATGGGTTTTCTCAGAGCCAGACATAGGCTTTTCGGATCACAGAGATGCATGAAGGTTCTCTGCAGAACTCGGGTCCATCGTACTTCTCAGAGCCCATACACGCTCAGGCAGTCCAATCTAATGGGAGACGGAACCCCCTCACGGTCCCCCTTGGCCATTTTATTTGCATGCACCTGGGTTGACACTTGTCACCTTGGATACTGCATGTGTTCCACCAGCATGCATCACCTTCCCTTGGTCAAGAACTTAGGATAAAAATATAAATGGCACATGTTCTTTTGGAATAATAATAAAATATTATTCCCAAGCTTAAGACCCCCTAGGCTAAACACTTATCCCCTTTTCCCACCTTCCAGCCCCTAATCCCTTGCCTTCTCTGTGGAAGCTCAGTCCCCCTTCACTCATTCATCATGGTCGATCTGCACCTGGCAGTGTTTATATTTTATTAATGTGTTGCATACATTCAAGTACAAAATTAGGCCCTTGGCCTCCAACCCTTAGTCTCCCTGGCCTAACAAACACATAAGCCACCAGCTTATAAAAACTTGGCTCACCAACCTATAAAACATAATTACAATTTATTTCAAAACATGGTTTGCAATGGGGCTCGACCTTAGGAACACTATAGTTACTGATATTATCCCTCCGTGGTTCAACTATTTGTAGTGGTCAGATCATATATTGGGGGTCACTTTAAGATATACCCACGATTATGTGTGGGTGCCTCTTGAGTTGATTTTAGACTTGTTATCTTTCCCATACATTTGGATTGGGTTGTCGACTGTACCCGTCCAGGGGCTGACTGTGATTTGGTGTCCTTAGTTTCCATAATCCTTAGGTACTTACACAAGATGACGATGAAGGGAAGTCTCACTATACCTAGGACAGACATTGGTCAAACTCACTCGGGATCCTTGGAGGGTAAATCCACAATTACTGCATGGAAGCTTGCACCAAGGTGAAAGTCCATTAAGAAGGTCGCTATTGTAACTGTTCCATCATATCCTAGCGCCTTCTTGACTTGATCACACGATGTTGGATTTCATCACCAACTAGTACGATCATCGAGAGAAGTTTTGTTTGCTTGGTTTTGATTCCTAGATTTTATTAGCGTATGTTGTTTCTTTTTGTTAGTTGGCCCTATTTTTTCAGTGTGTACTATTATTCTCCAAAATTTATACTGTAGACAATAAAGGTCTTTGTTGATTGCGTAGCATGCAAGGGATACCTCCAAAAGGCTACCAACCCTTACCTCCTAACCCTCAAGAAGACAACTACCGTGGAGAGGTAGAAAATCAATCTGACACTGGGAGTGTTTTTGCTCCTCCATTAGACAATTCAAAAGGCGTTTTGGTTACGGCTGAGAATCCCACTCCTTGCACTAAATCTGCGTCAACAATTCCTCTCGAACCACTTTTTCTTCGTTTAGATTCCCTTGGGAACGTCATAGACGAAGAGGTCCCATAGTTACCTATGAGAGATTTTACCGACACATATATGGGATCCACAGAACCAACCTTTGGTGATGCGTATAGGAATCCTGTTTGTCCTACCACTGTATCAGATAGAAATCCAACACCTGCTCGTTCTGTATGGAGGACTTCATTAGGACGCGATCTCTATGAGAATTTTGAATCCTTTCGACAACCCTTTAATCCTCATGACCTTCCTGTTGAAACTGGTCCATCTGGTCAAATGGTGAATCACCACATTGATCAGGTCATTAACTGTACTATTGCATCAACACAAGTCTATACTAATGCTGGACTCATCACCTCTACTCATTCCCAAGGCACTTCGATCCCTACCTCTTCTTTTACAAAATTTCACTCTACAACTCCACATGTTCCACATGATCTGCTGGGACATATTTTCACCCGAGAATGTAGACCCTTGCCAGCCAAATACAACCAATTGGAGGGAAACCACCATCTAGCAGACCTATCCCTCCTAGAAGACCACCATCCTATGGGAGGACTACCCCTCATGAGGGACATCCCCCTTTTCATGTTCTTCCGAGAGGGAAACCTCCCTTTGCCAATCATACCCCGATCGTTAATCCATCGTTGGTAGGGGGGCAACCTTCATTTGCTGCAAACCATTCAAAATCTTGGGGAGTATCTTCAAGAGGCACATTTACCCAACCCCACATTGGGGGGCACTCATATCATAACCCACAAGGAGGATTATCAAATCCTGTTCCTTCCGAACCCTCTTATGGACAACCTTATCCAGGCATCCCAAACACCATCTGGAGTCCTCAAGGACAACAACCTTCTACTCTCCATGGGACTAATATGTATCCACCTTCGAGATCTACTCCTTACCCTCCTCAAGGGAACAATGTTTATCCTCCTTATGGGCAAGCAAACCACCTGACTTATAATGCTCAGAACCCACTGAGTTATGCAAATGTTTCTCAGCCATCATCGAATTCTATTTATCCTGGTCAACAACAATTGTATGTAGGAGGACCTACTAGTTACAACTATCCACCTAACCCAGTTTATGGTCCTACTGGTGTTACTATGCCACACTAGTATCATCCACAAATGAACCGACAACTACCTTTCCTTGCTACTCTAGATCTCCTAGACTTATTTCCGTTAACTAATGATCCTATTTTTCATTCACCAGTTTGGCCAGTTATTCCAGCTAAACTTCCTTCTGATATTCTGAAATTTGATGAAAAATCAAGAGAATATCCAAATAACCATGTGATGACTTTGCATTTGTGGTGTTCATCAAACTCCCTCATGGATGATTCTATACGTTTGCATTTTTTCCAGTGAACACTTACTGGCTTTGCAATAAAGTGGTATATTGAACTACCATGTGCTTCTTTTCATGATTTCAACTCCCTTTCCATGTCTTTCCTCACGCACTTTCAACTACCTATTCACTACGAGACGAGTACTGAACTCTTGACCTCCCTTCGTCAAACTGAATATGTGCATATCTCTGACCATATTCATGAGTGGAGACGACGACGAAGGATGATCAAGGTAATCATTCCTGACATATTATTGGAAGAATGGTTTACTAAATCACTTTTACCCCTGATCGCTCGCGATGTCACTATGGGTGGCACGATCACTGTGGAAGAAACCATTACTCAGGCTCAGTACTTAGATTTGGTTTATTCACAATATGGTACTTTGTATGATTTACTTCCAAATGCTACTCAAGCTAATACCGATCCATCCAAGCCGTCATCCTCATCTCATGCGGACAGTGTTATCTGTTTCGTCAAAACTCAATCTACTTCCCAATTGACCACACTCTCCTCTACCTCCCCCCAAAATCAAATATCTCAGGTGAATGCAGTTCAATCCACCCCTTCACAACAATCTAGAGGTAAGAAGAAAACAAAAAATAAACCAAAAAATACTAATAACAATGAACAACCAAAAAATCAAGCTCAAACACCTACTACTGAAAAGCGACCACAATGGAAAATGAAATTCCCGTGTATCATTTGTGGTGATGATCACTACACTCAAGACTATCCACATCACAATGAAGTGGACAAACTTTTCCATGGAAATTCACAACCTGTTGTGCTTACTCAGCCTTTTCCACAACATCAATCCATGGTTTCTCAAACCCCCTCTCCTGGGGGTAGATCTAGCCATCCTCATGATGAGGCCTCAACGAGTGCACATATTTATATGTTTAATGGGATTAATTTGACCACTCACTCTAAGACATATGATACACCAAGTAAACCTGACAAAGGAAAGGTCACTAACGGTACCGGTACTTTACCAGATCCATCACCGTCCTCTGTTAGTCCTCCATCGGTTAATCCTTCGTCTAGACCACTTCAGATTGAGAAACCTACGTTCGACTCTATCTTACGCCCTCCTAAGAGCACTATTCGTAAATATACCTTTAATCCTAGTTCACGTGTTGCCCAGAACTACAACATTGTTGAAGATTTGGCTCAAGCACCATGTGCTATGTCTACGTTAGAAGTTCTACAACACTTCCCCAGTCAACGTAGAACGTTGTTGGCCACTATTGGTGCTATTTATCTCGATTCGTCCAACCATATCATGTTTAACCTGGACAATTATACATCTCAACTCTCCCACCAACTTTCTTTCCAAGTTGATGTTGTTGTTCACAATCAACAAATCCACCGAACTATTCTAGATGAAGGAGCTTGAACTTGTGTCATGTCTTTAGCATGTTGGAAAGGTTTAAAATCACCCACAATTAACAAATCCCCAATGATGTTACACGCATTTGATGGATGAGGTTTTCATCCCAATGGGCTTTTACAGTCCCTGCCCATCCAATTGGGTGGAAAAACTGTCACTATTGATGTCGAGGTGGTCGATGCTCCCCTCGATTACAACTTATTACTTGGAAGAAGTTGGTTTTATGTAATGACTATCGTTGCCTCGTCGGTATTTCGATGTGTAAAATTTTCTCATCATGGAAAAATTGTCACTATTGATCAGTTAGAATTTTGCATGACCGACACTCGCGCTCCTGCTACCAACAACATTCCTTTCTTGGGAAACCACAATATCACATATGAAAGCATTGGTGTTTTCTTACCGAAATATTCTAGCCTTATGGGTACCTTCCCTACATCACTTCCACCGACTACAAATTATATTTCCACCGTCGATATGATTTCAACCACGACTTATCAATCTTTGGAATCATCTGACCCGTGGATTGTACCTAGTCCATTGGAATTTGATGCACTAGGTGACACCGTGCCACTTAGTCCAGCCAAAAAATCATACGTTTCTACCCAATCTGCTTCTCCCTCTTCAGATGACCAACATCTATTGACACCTGAGAGCTACTCGATGCCATCATGGTTAAGTTTCTTGTCATCTGTGATCGACTAAATTTCCCCAATTTTCCCTCAGATGAATCTATTATGGAAATGTTGAGAATTGACAAGCTACCTTGAGTTGATAATCATCATTGATCCTCTTTCCTTCCCCCTTGTGAAGAAATTCAGGGAGATATACACTCTATCTTCCCTCCTGATGTTGATTTCCCATCATCTCCCATGTCTTCAAATTTTGATGATTTGGATCCGGTAGTTGACATGGTGATCTCTTTGGTAGGGTTATTGGAGCTTGATCTCCTTACCCCTGTCATGACCCTCAACATGTGTTACTTCCGGAGTGATTTTCTTCCATCCAATGAAGATCTCTTGGAATCCATGACCGAATTTTGTCCCTTGACATGGTGTCCTTCCAGAGTGTTTTTCTCTTTGAAGCCATGATCAAGGAGAGTCTACGAGCATATTTTTTCTCTTTGTGGCAAGCTTGTTAAAAAATGAAACCGAGGTCATGAGCATAGTTTTCTTCTCTATGGAAATCTCGTTAAAAAATGAAACATAAGCTTTGAGCATAGTTTTCCTCTCTGTAGCAAGCTCATTAAAAAATGAAACAACAATATGGGGATTGAAGCTGGAGCCCTGATCATAGTTCTTTTTCTGTGTCAAGCTCGTTAAAAAATGAAACAGTCACCTCTCTTGAACCTTCATTTCATCCACCCTTATATTTTTTCTCCATGTAGTAGAGAAATTGGTGACAACCTCAAAGTCAGTGAATGAATTGAAGCTTGGAGGGCATGTCTCCAGACTTTGATGATCATTCTAGAGTTAATCCCCCAGTTTTCAAGCTGGGGGCATACTAATCTTATTCTTTGTTCTTTCTCATGCTCCTAAATACATGAGAATGCAACCAGGTAAACTTTATCTCTTTTTCGGACTCGCATGGATATACGAAAAAGGAACCCCTTGGAGTCTTCTTTCAGCTCTTTTCAGACTCTCTAAACATGAAAATATTGCCGAGTGATCTTGCATCTTTTCCCACTCATTAAAAGGTTTGAAAGGACGTCTTTTGAGTGATAATTAATCTCTTTTTTGGCCTCGCAAGATTAACATTACTAAAAAGGACAACATTGGAGTCATCTTTAGGTCATTTTCAGACTCTCTAAATATGAAAAACAACCGAGTTTACCTTCTTTAGACTCGTTAAACAATCATACATTGAAGGGCTCATATGAGATCAAATGCTTACTTCTTCTAGTTCGTTAAACAAAGGAAGAGGGAATTACTGAAGGTGAGTCATATCGAGCATGTGTTACCCTCCTCGAGCTCGTTAAATTAAAAAGAGGTACTTGTCTATCTGGATGGGGGAAAAATTGAAAGAAGAAAACCAAGCGGTTTATTGAGAACACTACCAGTAACTCTTATAGTCGCCCTTGAACACGATACTTTGTCTTTGCACACACTTTAATTCGTTGAACCTCTGCACTGAGCCAATTCTCTGATTTTTTTGTTACTCCTTTGGGTCACCTGACAAAAGTCACCGTATCCACTGCATCATCATGTGTTGGTCCATGTAAAGTTTCTGCTGTTGTGCCTCAATGTTCAAGGGAAGTATCTACCTCGAGAGTCAGCCATCACAAATATCTTTTTGCAATACCTATGCTAGTCCATGTTCATTTGATCTACCAATTACATCTCTATGTTTGTTTCGTGTGGATTGATGGGGGATACATCAAGGCCCTCCTTCAACAAGTCTATTCTTGTCGACTTCAACACATTATCCAAGAACTAGACTTAAAAACCAATTAGTACCTTGGGACTTGCATGCCTCAATGGCATGCCTCCTCACATCCGATAGTGGGTTTACATCATTGACCCCTGATATGATGATTCCATGGATGTTCGACTTCATCTCATCCATTCACGTTCACTGGAATGTACTAGAGTACCCTTTGGAATCATTGACATCAATGGTGATCTCCCTCACGCTTGTTAACGGTTTACCTCATTGACCGGTAATCAAGTGGTTTTTTCCATGTTCGACATTAGGACATCTATTCACATGGTTAGATTCATACTACATTGGGATCAGTAAGAAGACCCTGGGTTGATTCATCACTCTTATATGTACTTTGCCTATGTTATGAAGGAGTTCTTTTAGACTATGACACATATACTATTACATAGATCCACTTTGTATTGGTCGTGGCTATGTCTTGTCATCTCGTAGATCCACTGTGTATTCTTCATGGCTACAATTAGTTCAGGTCATAAGAGTATAGATCCACATTGTATCTTCAGTGGCTATGCCTTTTGTCAATATAATTATGGTTCCACAGTGCATTTTATGGCGGCCATACCTAAAAATTCTTTATCACTCAAACATAGGTATGCCTGCCTTGGGTTTGAAACATGTCATAATATTTGTTTGATGGTTGTGTGCAGTTTTTTCTGATTTCTATGCATCCATACCCTTGCTCGAAAAAGTCTACAAAGTACTTTGGTCATCATCGTCTTCTAACTTCGTACTTTGGGGGGTACTTTGTTACACATCAAAATTACTCACTTCAATAGTGTCACAAGTGTCATCATTACCAATGTTGTAAGTGTCGCATCTTGTCCGCAAGTGTCGCATCTTGACCACAAGTGTTTCAAGTGTCACAAACATCATACTGCCATATTTCTTATGTTGTGCCTCTAACAACATCATAAAGACACTTAATACACCTCAAATACTAGTTTTGAAGAAGAGAAATCAGTTGACAGGGAGTACAAACCTTTTTCCACTAAAAGAACCACTAAAAATTGGATTTTGGAGAGGAGTTCTCCCCTACCCACTGTCAGGGAGTGCTAGCACTCCCTGAGCCTCTTTGGGGGAGTGTTTGAGTGCCCTGTGCACCCTTTTGGGGGAGCACTACCCTTTTTTGAGCAAATTTTGGGTTTGTTGAGACAAATCAGGGAAGAATCGCTCAATTCCTGAAGCTGGTTGGATTCGAATAGATATTCAAGGCATGATCTTAGGGAAGATCCTCAACTGAATGAGAGAAATCCTCAACTTATCCAAAATATCTCTCAAGTTGTTGGACCTCTCCAAGGTTATATAAGGAGGCCTTCTCATGGTGAAAGGTACATGGAAAAGATTGAAGATTTGAAACTTATGATCTCATGAGTGAGATGTCATCAAAGAAATCAATATAGATTACTTGAGCAAAGGGGTTGTACAAGGAGAACTAGAAGAAGCTGCTGCACCTTCATTCAAAGGATTGTAAGTACTTTTACTTGTTCTCATTAATAATCAATGCTTGGCCTATTTCTTTCAAACTTATGCTTTTTCCATATGAGTTTGTCTGCAGTAAATGGATCTATATTTGAGCTAATCTCACTAGATTAGGAAGTCCATTGTATCTTTTCTTTTCCTACAGGACCTATCAGGGAGCTCAGGATCGAAGCTCAGCTAGGACTTTGCAAGGAAAAATGTCACTAATAAGGTACATATCTTTCTCCTTCTCTTTTATTTATTAGCTTGGTTAGATCTAAAAGGAAGTCAATGTCCATGTTAAGCACTTTTCTATCTTGGCCTTAGGAGTCTAGAGACCAAGAGGGAATCCACTTGTCTGCAGGGGGATTCACCTACAACAGTAACACCCTGTGTTGATTTTCTAGTTTTAGTTGGACAAGTGAATAGCCTAGTGTGGGTTCTCCCATACACTGCCATGTCTTCTTAGGTAAGACATTTACTTCAGATCCTAAATCCAATATAATATCTCCCATGTTGAAGTCCCTAATGTTGGCATTCTGTCTGAATTATCTACTTGTCCTTCTTCTTGTATGGAGATGAATGATTGTTTTCTGCTATAACTTTCCTTCTACCTCTATGTTACATATTTATAGCATATTTTCTAAGACCTTAACAGATGACAGGTCATTCAATAAATTAACACAAGATTGCAGAAAAGTCTTTATGGTATTTACTTTCTCTAGAGTTTGTTCTTCACTGGTATGGTTCATTGAGAATGGCATCCCATATATTGGTGGATTTTCAAGTTGTTTCCAGACTAATGTAGATGAAACATTCTACCTTAGACACTCCTGTCTGGCTTCCTTAAATGTTTCCTTTTCTTTCCATGCATCAAACTGCTTCTATGGCTCAATGTCCTTCTTAACCCATTGGTGTTAATCTAGATCATGTGATACTGCACCAGTTCCTATCTTGTATTCTCCTCGAGTGACTATATTGATGTTTCTCCCATCATCCATGGATTTTGTATAAATCCATTGGACATTTTGGTTGTTCTGGTTCCTTTTTTCCCGGATATTCCCCAAGAGTGTTAGACAATATTCTGTGTCATGATCTGTTTCACGATAGTAGAAACATGTCACTGGTGGGAGTGGAAAATCACTTGCATAATGTCCTAGTTGTTGGTAGTTGTGGAACACTACTGGTCCTATACCTCATCCAAATCCTCCTCTGCCTCATCCTCCAACTCTATATGTTGAACAACTAAGAGGGGGGGGGGGGTGAATCAGTTGTTACCGTGCTTAAACAATTATGCTTCTTTTAAAATATTTACAAGGCACTCAATGATGATCACAATAATGCAGGGAAATGAATAATGGCACATTCAACATCAGTCACATATATGAGAAACACAGAGACAAATATTCCCAAGGAAACCCATACAGGGTAAAAACCTCTTCTTCTTTATATGATAAGTATTATTTACATTCTTTACATTATCATACATATGAGCACCAACTCATTGTGAGGCTACAACCTCTGTTTTGCAAGATACAACTTGCTAAGAGCACCAACTCTCTATTTTTCTCTAGCACCCACTAGAAGGAAGCACCAACTCCTTGGTTTCTCTAGCACCAACTAGAAGGAAGCACCAACTCCTTGGTTTCTCTAGCACCAGCTAGAAGGAAGCACCAACTCCCTGGTTTCTCTAGCACCAACTAGAAGGAAGCACCAAATCCCTGTGTTCAAGCCCCCACTTGAACCTCTGAGGATGCCATTCCTCCCTAGCACCTCCCAACCTCCCTGGATTATGAATATGAAATACTAAAACCTATTACAATGATATAGTGTTCAATAACAACTTACCAGTCTCATCACTATTCTGCAAGATTTTCTACTTCCAGCATGCATCCGCTGCTCATTCTGTTCTTCTACTTTTATGCTCTGTGCGCCATGTCCATTCACTGCACAATTCTTCTTCTTTTGTTTTCAGTTGTTTCACTTTGATCCTTCTTCATGCATGAATCACCTTCAACAACATCCATCGCAATCTCAGCAACAACAACAACCCAATCCCTTCTCTGTACTATGTATTTATATCTTTTTTGCACCTTGTGCATGCAATGCATGCAATCCTTATGCATACTCACACCACCCTGATATCCTCCACAACTTGAGTGCTCTGTCTGATCATCATCATGACTCTTCAGCTTCTCTGGTCATTTTTCCACTCGTTTAGCATCACTGTATGTTATGTTGAGATTCCTCAGCCTCTTTGGCAGTTGAGACTCTTCATCTTCTCCGTGGCAGACGAGCTCACCTTCTCTGTTCCAATTACATGCTTCAATGCTCACCCAGTTTTCAATCACCTCCACGAGCATCTTCATCCCTCTTGAAGATTCCCAGAGACTCTTCATCTCCTCTGTCAATCACCCTGAAGTGTCTTCGAGTCCTCTGGAAGAAACCATCAGTGGTTTCTGGCAGTTACACTGTGACGTGCAACAATAGCCCTCTGATCTCCTTCGGTTTCATCTGCACCATTGGATTACAACAATATTTCACCTTTTCGGTATTTCAACATTCGTACCAGATGCGATCCCCAAAATTCTGAGGCGGATCCTATCTGCACTAGGTCCTTCCTCCACATGACCACAAGTGGTGACCACTATCTGCGCTAAAAGGTGCTGCAAACTCATGATATTCATTGACCCTGATCGACGGTCTGCAATCTTTATGAATCAATGGTTCAGATAATTTCGTGATCTCACATCTCGTTGTTCCTTAGATGGAGTCTCTCATCACTCCAAGTCATGGTAGGCGAAACTCCGATATGGAGCTCAGATCGACGATCCACATTCTAGGTGATCTGACGGTCCTGATCTTTTTACGATCTCGCATCTCATGGTTCCTTAGATGTGGGTTCTTGTCACTCCAAGTCATGATAGGCGAAGCTCCGAGATGGAGCTCAGATCAATGGTCCTCATTCTTGGTGATATGACAGTCGTAATCTTCTCGTGATCTTGCATCTCATTGATTCTTAGATGGATATTCTCGTCACTCCAAGTTGTGATAGGCGAAGCTCTGAGATGGAGCTCAAATCAACGGTCCTCGTTCTTGGTGATTTGATGGTCCTGATCTTTTCTTGATCTTGCATCTCGCTAATCCTTAGATGGAGATTCTCGTCACTCCAAGTCACGATAGGCGAGACTCCGAGATGGATCTTTGTGGTGCTCTGATCTTTTGCCACGTGTCCTCTTGATCAACAGTCCACGACTGTCCGCGATGGATGGTCAGGATTATTATCCTTTGTTTTAATATACATATTGTTGCTAGTTATTCCTCTCTTGAACACTTTGTCTTTGAGATATGTATCCAGTCTGCGATACCAGGATCAAGGGGCTTGTTTTAAACCATATAAAGCTTTCTTCAGCTTTCATACTAAGTTAAGGTTATTAGACAATTTGAAACCTTCTGGTTGTTCCATATAGACTTCTTCACTTAAATCTCCATTTAGAAAGGCTGACTTGACATCCATTTGGTAGACTTTAAACCTTTTATGACAAGCATAGGAAAGAAACATTCTAATAGCTTCTAATCTTGCTATGGGTGCAAATATTTCACCAAAATCCAGTCCTTCTATCTTAGCATAGCCTTTACAAACTAACCTTTCTTTGTTCTTGATAACTTGTCCTTGCTCATTCAACTTATTCTTAAATATCCATTTGGAGCCAATGACATTTTTACCTTTAGGTCTTTGAACCATCTCCCACATATTGTTTTTCTCAATCTGATCAAGTTCATCATTCATTGCTTTAACCCAGTGATCATCTTTGCTGGCTTCAATGAAATTCTTGGGTTCCAGCATGGATATGAAAGCTATATGAGATTGTTTGGTGGTTTTGATTAGCTTTCTCCTGGTTTGTACACCTTTGTCTTTTTCTCCAATTATCTGACTTGCAGGATGATTTATTTGAATGATTCTTGAGGAGGAATTTGTAGTTGACTACTAATTTGAGCCTGTCTGAGTGTCTGAGTCTTCATCTGATTCAAAGTCTTCATTTTCTGATTCTAGGACCTATTCATCTTCAACTTTAGTTGTGTCTTCTGTAGAAGACTCATTACTGTATACCTCTCTTGCTGGGATTCCTTCATCAATTTTTACATCAATACAGTCAACCATTTTATGCAGCCTCTTATTATAGCATCTATATCCTTTACTATTTGTAGCATACCCTAAGAAGATACCTTCATCAACCCTGTCATCATATTTTCCGAGGTTCTCATCATTATTCTTTATGTAGCATTTACTCCCAAAGACTTTGAAGTGTTTGATTGAGGCAGGTATTCCAAACCATAATTCATAAGGTGTCTTGTCACTTTGTGGTCTGAGGTGGGCTTTATTAAGTACATGGATTGCTATGTGTATTGCTTCTACCCAGTAGGTTTGACCAATGTTCTTCTCATTCATCATTGACCTGGCCATTTCCTGCACTATTCTGTTTTGCCTCTCAACAACTCCATTTTGTTGCGGAGTTCTTGGGATTGTGTATTCTCTCTTGATCCCATGTTCATCGTAGAATTCCTTGAAGTCTCTTGACATAAAATCTCCTCCTTGATATGATCTTACTGCTTTTAACCTCTTGCATGTTTGTGTCTCTGTTAAAGCCTTAAATATTTTAAACTTCTCAAATGCTTCATCTTTTTCTTTGAGAAAGGAAACCCAAGTAAGTCTGGAGTAATCATCAATAATCGACATGAAGTAGTTTTCTTTCCCTATGCCTTCCTGTCTTGATGGTCCAAATAAATCCATATGAACTAGTTGGAGTGGTTTCTCTATTGAAGTAAAGCTCTTGGACTTAAACTATGTCCTGTTTTTCTTCCCTACTTGACAGGGTTTACACATTGAATCTTGGGGCTTTGATATTCTCAGAATATATTTTACTACCTCGAGGTTTTTGAGTTTGATTAAGTGGTCAAAGTTTAGATGTCCAAGTCTCCTATGCCATAACCAAATTTTATCATGTTTTCTTAGATGACATTATTCTCTATTTTCTTTCATCACATATACATTATTTTCTGTCCTTATGCCTTTGCCCACCACTTGTCCTGAGTTTACAGACTTTATCTTGCAATCCTTGGACATGAAAAACACTTCGCATCCTCTGTCACACATTTGACTTACACTAAGCATATTATGTTTCAGCCCATCCACAAGTAGAACATCTTGGGCTTTTTCTTTTCCATTACTTAAGCTCACCATCCCTTTGCCCTTTATTTTCACTAGAGCATCATTTCCAAAGGTTACGTTTCTTGATTTGCTTTCACTTAGAGATAGAAACTTGCCTTTGTCTCCCATCACGTGTTTGGAGCATCCACTGTCTATATACCAAGGGTTTGTTTTTCTTTGAGTAGAAAACACTAATCCACACTTGTCACTTTCCTTATTCTTCCAAAACTTGACATTTTCGGCAGGAGATTTCGAATCTAGTTCATATTCCCTTAAACGACAGTCAATAGATTTGTGTCCAAAGTTATGACATATGTAGCATTCAATCTCATTATTCAACAGGTCAAAATTATTGGTGCAACGTTGTCTACTCGTTGACTGTTGATTATTTCTTGACCTCTTTAATTGCATGTCCCTGGACTTAATTTGGTAATTGGCAATCAATGAAGGTTTGTTACTTAGCTGCATCATTCTTTGTTGTGGCAAGTACTTATTCCTTTGAAATCTTAATTGCTCATGTCTAAATCTTAAGGACCAATTTACATCTTTGTGACCAAAGTTAGCACAGTAGAAACAATAGCCATAGAAGAATTCTTTGTACCTGGAAAATGGTAGTCTTCTTTGAGAAAATCGATTTCTTCCAGACTGATGACATCGTTCAACAATGAGCACATTACTTCTTTGTTCTATAGATTCAGATCTGCCATCTTTTACCTTACTCGACCTGGGCGGTTGATTGTCTTCCTTTGTTTCTGCAGGATTGTTATTGTCATTGGTTGTACTTTTGACAAACTTGATGGGTTCTTCATTTCCTGGCTTACCACTGCTTGATCCCTCTTCATACCCAAGCCAATTTTCAGCTTTGGATTCCTTTGCTGATTCAGAATGGTGGCCAATCCTTCTGAGGTTTTGATACTTGACAGATTCTGATTATACAAGGCTTGAAACTTCTCCATTTCTTTCCTCGTTTTCACTACTTCTTGTTCTAACGCTTCACATCTTGCCTTCTTTTCTGATAGCTGTTGTTTCAGAATCTCTTCAATTTTCTTTGCCTCTTCCAATTCTACTTTTAGTAGGATAAGATCTTCATCAGGTTCTTTACTGTCTTTCTCGAACTGTATCAACAATTGTCTTTGCTTTCTGTTCTTGATTCTTGGTCTGTCAATCTCTTCCAGTGCATTGATCAGTTCTCCTTCCATGTCAACCACAGCTTCTTCTTCATCACTCCCCATGCTTTTATTATCATAATCCTCTTTGGCCATAAGTATGAAGTCATTTAGTTTATCTTCAATAGAGGAGTCATTTTCTTCATCATATGAAGGATCATCATCATTGTTTATGCACAAACTTTTCTTCTTAAAGTTTTTCTCTTTAAAGAAATTTCTGTGTTTGTACTTCTCCTCATCATCACATGTCTAATCCTTTCCTTTGTAGGGGAATTTATTTGCAAAATTATCTATCCTACCACAGTTGAAACATTTGAAAGGCAATTTACCTTTGTATTTGCCTGATCCCTTCTTCAGTCTCTTCACAGATTTTTCTTCAATTTCATCGGGCTTAGAATCCTCATTCTTGTCTGCTTTAAATGATGCTTCTTTGGAGGTAGGTTTATCTTTAACTATTCTCATTTCATATGCAGTCAATGTTCCTAGCAGTTGATCAAACCCCAAGGTTTTTAGATCATTAAGTTCTTCTATAGAAGAGACCTTCGGGTTGAACCTATCTGAGAGAGATCTCAAGATTTTCTAAACTAAAGAAGGTTCATCAATTGTTTCACCAAGTTCCTTCATTGCATTTACCATTTCTTCTATCTTAGAAAGTATTTTCCAACAGTTTCATGTTCAGCTGTTCAAACTGTATTCTGTAGGTTTGAAGATTTGCATCCTTTACTTTCTCATTACCCTCATAGTTGCTAATGAGTTTGTCCCACATTTCTTTGGCAGTTCCTAGGTGCATAACTTTTACGAATTCTGCTTCTGCAAGTCCACCCAAGATAGCATTCATATCCTTAGTGTTGAAGATAAATTCTATTTTGTCATCCTTATTATCTAGCACAATTGGCTTTACATAACCAGTATCTACCACATCCCAGACATCTGCACCTAACGACATTATGTAGGTTCTCATTCTAACTTTCCAGAAGGCAAAGTTTGTTCCATTGAACAAAGGGGACTTATTGGTTGAATTTCCTTCATGGCTTGACATGTTTAATCTCTAGGATCTACCCTTAGATAAAAGGGGCTTTCTCTGATACCAATTGTTGAACAACTGAGAGGGGGGGGGGTAAATCAGTTATTACCGTGCTTAAACAATTATGCTTCTTTTAAAATATTTACAAGGCACTCAATGATGATCACAATAATGGAGGGAAATGAATAATGGCACATTCAACATCAGTCACATATATGAGAAACAAAGAGATAGATATTTCCCAAGGAAACCCATACAGGGTAAAAACCTCTTCTTCTTTATATGATAAGTATTATTTACATTCTTTACATTATCATACATATGAGAACCAACTCATTGTGAGGCTACAACCTCTGTTTTGAAAGTTGCAACTTGCTGAGAGCACCAACTCTCTGTTTTTCTCTAGCACCCACTAGAAGGAAGCACCAACTCCCTGGTTTCTCTAGCACCAACTATAAGGAAGCACCAACTCCCTGGTTTCTCTAGCACCAACTAGAAGGAAGCACCAACTCCCTGTGTTCAAGCCCCCACTTGAACCTCTGAGGACACCAATCCTCCCTAGCACCTCCCAACCTCCCTGGATTATGAATATGAAATACTGAAACCTATTATAGCGATATAGTGTTCAATAACAGCTTACCATTCTCATGACCATTCTGCAAGATTTTCTGCTTCCAGCATGCATCCGCTGCTCATTCTTTTCTTCTACTTTTATGCTCTGTGCGCCATGTCCATTCACTGCATAGTTCTTCTTCTATTATTTTCAGCTGCTTCCCTCTGATCCTTCTTCATGCATGAATCACCTTCAACGACATCCATCACAATCTCAGCAACAACAACAACCCAATCCCTTCTCTGTACTATGTATTTATAACTTTTGTGCACCTTGTGCATGCAATGCGCACAATCCTTCTGTATACTCACACCACGCCAATATCCTCCACAACTCGAGTGCTCTGTCTGATCATCATTGTGACTCTTTAGCTTCTTTGGCCGTTTTTCCACTCATTCAGCATCACTGTATGTTATGCTGAGATTCCTCAGCCTCTCTGGAAATTGAGACTCTTCGTCTTCTTTGTGACAGACGAGCTCACCTTCTCTGTTCCAGTTACAGGATTCAATGCTCATCCAGCTGTCAATTGCCTCCACGAGCATCTTCATCCCTCTTGAAGATTCCCAAAGACTCTTCATCTCCTTTTTCAATCACCCTAAAGTGTCTTCGAGTCCTCTGGCAGAAACCATTAGTGGTTTCTGGCAGTTACACTATGACATGCAACAATAGCCCTCCGATATCCTTCAGTTTCATTTGCACCATTGGATTACAAGGATATTTCACCTTTTTGGTATTTCGGCATTCATACCAAACGCGATCCCTGAAATTATGAGGCAGATCCTATCTGCACTAGGTCCTTCCTCCACGTGACCACAGTCGGTGACCATTGTCTACACTAAATGGCACTGCGAACTCATGATCTTCATCGACCCTGATATATGGTCCATGATCTCGATGAATCAACGATCCAGATATTTTTGTGATCTCGCATCTCACTGTTCCTTAGATGGAGGCTCTCGTCACTCCAAGTCATGATAGGAAAAACTCCAAGATGGAGCTCAGATCGACGGTCCACATTCTAGGTGATCTGACGGTCCTGATATTTTTGCGATCTCGCATCTCGCGGTTCTTTAGATGTGGGTTCTTATCACTTCAAGTCGTGATAGGCGAAGCTCTGAGATGGAGCTCAGATCAATGGTCCTCATTCTTGGTGATCTAACGGTCCTGATCTTCTTGTGATCTCGCATCTCGTTGATCCTTAGATGGAGATTCTCATCACTCCAAGTCATGATAGGCGAAGCTCCGAGATGGAGCTCAGATCAATGGTCCTCGTTCTTGGTGATCTGACGATCTTGATATTTTCATGATCTCGCATCTCGATGATCCTTATATGGAGATTATTGTCACTCCAAGTCGCAATAGGAGAGACTCCGAGATGGAGCTTTGTGGTGCTCTGATCTTTCACCATGCATCCTCTTGATCAATGGTCCATGACTGTCCCCGATGGACGGTCAGGATTCCTTCACAACTTTGGAGAGTTGGATGACTCTTGGGCTTATCTGCCTTGTAGCTTCACCATATCTAACAGCTATTGAGCCTTCGTAGATACCCCAGATCCTACAGCCCATATCTTCTCACGATTTCACTACTGCGCGATTTCACTGCTTCGCGATTTCGCTGCTTCGTGATTTCGCCACTTCGCGATTTCGCCACTTCGCAATTTCGCTACTTCGCGATTTTGCTGCTTCATGATTTCGCTGCTTCACGATTTTGTTGTTCTTTCCATCGCTGTTCTTTGCCATCGCTGATCTTTCCATCAATGACAAGATTACTCCCAACTGTAAACCTTGATCTCCTCATGGCACATTGTATTGGGGTACCTGGTTATACTGCACATGGTTATATTTTGCTTGCAAATTATTATATTGCGACAGCACATTGTTGTATTGTTGTTGTACATTATTGTATGGTGGTGGTACCTGGTTAAACTGAGGTATAGGTTGACCTGCCATCATTTCTTCTTGCACCCTATAAGTATATGGAGTTCTTTTTCTCATCAACTCCATCATCCTACAATCCTTATCATCATGACCCACTGACTTGTAAAATTTGCAATATGAACTTTTTGGTACTGTCTTATATTTCTACATCATTGGACAATGATATGGATCATTCCCATGTGTCTTAGAAATATTGCACCATGGTCTTTTTTACACCTCAATATTGCTCATTTTGATAAGTGTCGCATGATCCTCTCAACTGTCGCAAGTGTCGCATGTAATTCACAAGTGTCGCAAACATCAAACGAAGTTGCTGCCATGAGGACAACACCAAAGAGACATCTAGAATAACTTAGAAACTTGATTTGGAGGAAGGAGAATGATTAACTGAAGTCGAAGAACTCTTATCACCTGAAAGGAGCTCTTAAACAAAGGTTTTGAAGGTGAGTGCTCCCTTACATCAGCCTTAGGAGCACTGGCGCTCCCCTATAAGGTCTCATGGAGCGTTATAATTCTTATCTTCCCCTCTGAAGGAGTGCTAGACATCCTTGGAGTGCTAGCGCCCCCCTCAAGCTTCCTAGGGAGCGCTATAGTGCCCTAATGCCCCTTTTGAGGGGGCGCTGTCTAATCTGAGGCAGTAGTTGGCCCATTGAGGAGAATAAGGGGAGGATCTTTCAAGCTTAGAAGGCAGTTGCATTCAAATTCATGGTTCCATCAGGAGATCCCTCATCCAAGGAGGGGATTCCTCAACTTGTTCTAAAGACAACTCAAGAGTTTAAGCTTCTCTTAACCTATATAAGCATGCTCTATAATGGTGAAAAGGGGGAAGAATTTCTAGCATGAAACCTATGATCCCATAGGAAACACATAGTCATCCAAAGGAGAGTGATCAATGAAGTTGCTATCATCCGGGTCGTGGATCTTTCGAGCAAGGGTTAGACGAAGGGGACTTGATGAAGTTGTCGCATTTGCATCTACGATTGTAAGTACTGTTGTCGTTATTCTCATTAATATGACACGCTTGGCCTGTTTCTTTCTAGTTTGTGTCTGATCTTACATGAACTTATCATTGATAGATAGATATATTTTCAAGCTAACATCAACAGAGTAGGAAGTGGTCGTACTTTGTTTGTCTACAGGACTCAGCGAGGAGAGAAAGATTGGAGCTCAACTCGGAGCGTACAGGGACAAATGTCGATAAAAAGGTACCTCTATTCTCCTTCCTTCTCATGTATTAGTTTTTTTAGAGTTTAAAGGAAGTTAGTGTCCATGTTAAGCACTTTTTGTCTTAGAGTTAGGGTCTAGCTCTTTGAGGCAATCTACCTGTCCACAGGGAGATTTTCCTACAACAGAAATTGGCGACTCCACTGGGGAAGTAATCAAAAATTTTGGTTTTGTCTTTCCTCATAGGCCTTGTCTTACCTTTTTTTTTCTTAGACCTCATTCACCCCATTTATCTGATTTCACTTGCTTATTGACTCTTCATTCCATCACACTCATCTTGTTTGTCAAAATTTGATAAATTTTTTGAGTTTTTAGATCTTTTTGTGAGTTTTTTGGGCACCAACGCTCCCCTGCCTTGTTAGCAGGGTGCCAACACTCCCTTAGAGTGTTGGAAAGAGATTTATAATGCCCTGGTGTCCCTTACACTAGAGAGTCAACCCCTGTTTTCACAAAATCCCTTCAAAAAATTGCATTTTTGAGGTTAAAAACCCTGTTTCTTACTTGCTGAGCTGTTTTGTGATTCAATCATTCTTCCTTTGAACTTTGACATGCTTCATCTTGAGAAGTAAACATCTTTTTTCTCATATTTTATGCCCTTCTTCATTCTTTTTGAGTTTTT
>ML838765.1:42776-55074 GCA_009831015.1 Picea engelmannii
ATCAAGTGTTTGATAGTGAAAACGACTCTTCCTCTTTCCCTTAAATAGGTATTCATTGAAAAGAAATGATTGCTTATCATATTTCATGCATATTTTTGGGAATCGAGTCATCATTCCATCAGTTTCACTTTCGTACACCCTCTGAGTAAACAACAACCACTAACTAAAATTTATCATACTTTTACATCTTTGTTAGCAAACCTACATTAGTTTAAGATGTAGGGATTTGGAATAGGTTGAAAGGATAACTTTCCAAAGCTATCAAACAAACTTAATATATTGTGGTAGGGAGAGTTAAATCCAATTGTCATATTAGTCTACCTAGGATTCCCCTCTCACACAAGGGTTATGCACGAGGTCGCATTCGAGTGAGTTACGGAGATTATCCCTCCATGGTTTAACTGTTTGTGGTGGTCAGATTGTATTATGGGGATCGCTTGAAGTTAAATCCATAATTACAGCATGGAATCCTTTTAGTTGATTTTGGGCTAGATACCCTACCCGTACGTTTGGATCGGACTGTCGATTGTACCCGCCCAAGGGATGACTGCGAATTGGTAACCTTACTGGCCATAATCTTTAGGGTCTTACACAAGGTGACAGTGAAGGGAAGTCTTACTGTACCTGGAGCAGAGATTGGTCAAACTCACTCAGGCTCCTTGGAGGGTAAATCCACAATTATTGTGTGGAATCTTGCACCAAGGTGTAAGTCCATTAAGCAGGTCACCAATGTAACTGATCCACCCACTCTATCCCCGCCCCTTCCTATTTTGATCTCGCAACATTGGATTTCATCACCAACTAGTGGTTTCATTGTAGGAAGGTTTGTTTGATTGTTTGCTTCTTAGATTCTTAGCGTGTGTTGTTTGTTTTACTTAGTGGACCTTAGGTTAAGTCAGTGTTAATGGCGTTGAATCCTAGGAGTACCAATGGAGGAACCCCTTCTACAAGGGAACCTTATACTTTTCCTTCGTTTGGAAACTTTGGTCCTCCATATGTTTCCACACTGAGTCTTCCAGGACTCACTTTTGGATTACCAGTTTGGTTGTTCCCCACTCCAGTGATCCCGAATCCTCCCAATGTTTCAGTTGCATATAATACTTTGGATGTCAATATACCACCCACACATCAACCTCACGTCGACTTTTCACCTTCTTTGCCCATTAAGTCTCCTTCCATTTCTCCTTCTTTGCTGAGTGAAATATCTAAAGCAAGTAGCCAGGTTGATCAGAAGAAGAAGAAACGGAAAGAGAAGAAGAAGAAGAACCCGAAAAGGAAAAAGGCCCCAACAACATCAGATGTTGGCTATAAGAAACCAGTTACTGTTAATAGTACTGTGAGTGTTGATGAGGTCAACAAGATTAAAATGAAGAATCCAAAACCCAAATTCCCTTACAGCCTTTGTAAGGGTGACCACTTTCTGAGGGATTTCCATGGTCTTACCCAGGTCTTAGAAATGTGTTCCTCCACGTCATCGGCCTCTACCAGTCATGTCAATGATACCCCGTCAAATAGTGATGTTCAAGTTGGTAAGAAGAAGAAAACTGTCAATTTCCCTTGCATGTTATGTAAAGGTGATCATTACTCTCACCTTTGTCCTTGCATGGATGAGGTTTCTTCTCTTTTGGAAAAACTTCAACTTCCAAAAGGTTATCGTAAAATTTCCTCCGACCCATCGTTGGTTGATGGACTGGTCAATCCGGTTCCATCCTCGGTCAGTCTGGTTGATCAGGTGGTCAATCTAGCTTCCTCCTCGATTGAACCACGAACCCAAGTAGATGATCTATTTCTATCATCGATTATCCCCGCTCTTCATCAAAAGAGTGAAACCAAAGTGGTTGATATATTTCCATCCTCGATCGATCCCACTCTCCTATTAGAGAGTGACACCAAAGTGGTCGATCCGTTTCCACCCGTCGACCCCATTCTTCCCTTGGAGAATGAAACTCAAGTAGTCGATCCAGTTTCATCATCGGTCGATCCCATTCCTTCATTGAGGAATGTCAAAGTGATTGATCCAGTCCCTTCCTTGGTTAGTCCCACTCTTCCTCTAAAGAGTGCCAAAGTGGTCGATCCATTTTCATCATCGGTCAATCCCATTCCTCCATTGAGGAATGTCAAAGTGACTGATCCAGTCCCTTCCTCAGTCGGTCCCACTCTTCCTCTGAAGAGTGCTAAAGTGGTCTATCCAAGTCCACCATTGGTTGATCCGATCCAATCATCGATCGATCCTACTCTCCTTCTAGAGAGTAAACTCGATATTGCCCATGTTTTTCTCATTAATACAGAATCTACCATGCCGAGGGGCATTCCTCCTTCTCCTGTGAAACCCCCTCCAAGTATTGAAGCCATACTTTTTGATTGGGGTGCACTAACTGGACCTCATCTTCCCTCTCACATTCCTTTCTAGATTACAGTATAGGTTCATGGTCAGGACATTCCTCAAATGTTGATAGATGAAGGTGCGTTCGTTATCATTTTGTCTTCTGTTGCTTGGTACGCTTTGGGTTGTCCGCAACTTGCACCAGTTACAAAGAATATTTTAGCTTTTAACAAAAGAACTAGTCAACCTTTAGGTGTCCTTCCTCAGTTTCCTGTAACTTTGGGAGGGAAAACTGTCTTTATTGATGTCATGGTAGTCCGAGACCCCTTGGATTTCACTTTACTCCTTGGGTGGGATTATGTCTATGCTATGAAAGCTCTTGTATCCACCCTTTTCCGTGTGATATATTTCCCTCACGATGGAAGAATTGTGACTATTGATCAACTTTCATTCATCAACCCCGACTGGGTTACCTCCCTAAGTGGTTCTTATATGTAGACAGTATCGCCCTCGCCGCATGTCAATTATGTGGCGTTGTCTCCCATGACCTCAACTTCCGATGATTTGGATCTGGTAGTTGACATGGTGATTTCTTTGGTAGGATTATTGGAGCTTGATCTCCTTACTCCTGCCGCGACCCTCGATATGTGTTCATTCTCAAGTGATTATCTTTCATCCAGCGAAGATCTCCTGGAGGCCATGACTACATTTTATCCATTGACATGGTATCCTTCCAGAGAATTATCCTCTTGGAAGCCATGATCCAGGCAAAACCACGAGCATAGTTTCTCTTCTCTATGGCAAGATTGTTAAAAAATGAAATAGAGGTTACGAGTAGAATTTTCTCTTCTCTATGGCAAGCTCGTTAAAAAATGAAACAGATACCTTGAGCATAGTTTTCTTCTCTGTAGAAAGCTCGTTAAAAAATGAAACAACAATCTCGTGATCAAACCTAGAACCTTGAGCATAGTTTCCCTTCTCTGTGGCAAGCTCGTTAACAAATAAAATAGAGGCCTTGAGCATAGTTCTTTTCTTGTGTCAAGCTCGTTAAAAAATGAAACAGTCACCTCTCTTGAAACTTCATTTCATCCACCTGTATCCTTTTTCTCCATCTAGCACAGAAATTGGTGACAACCTCAAAGTCGATGAATGAATTGAAGCTTGGGGGGAATGTCTCCAGCCTTTGATGATCATTCTGGAGCTAAGCCACTAGCTTTCAATATGGGGGCATACCGAGCTTAGTCTTTGTTCTTTCTCGTGCTCGAAAATACATGAGAATGCATTCGGGTAGACTTTTATCTCTTTTTCAGACCTGCATGGATACACAAAAAAGGAACCCCCCTGGAGTCATCTTTAAACCCTTTTAAGACTCTCTAAATATGAAAATATTGTCGAGTGATCTTGCTTCCTTTCACACTCATTAAAAGGTTCGAAAGGGCGTCTTTCGAGTGATAGTTTATCTCTTTTTCGGTCTCATTGGACTACTATATGAAAAAGGAACTGAGAGAGTTCTCTTTTAAGTGTTTTTCCAAACTCTAGAATCCTAAAAAACCTTCGAGTTTTCTGTCTTTAGACTCGTTAAATAACACAACGACAGGCCCATACGGGATCGAACCATTACTTCTTCTGGTTCGTTAAATAAAGGAAGAGGAACTTACTGAAGGTGAGTTATATCAAGCATGTGTTATCCTCCTCGATCTCATTAAATCAAAAAGAGGTACTCATCTATCTGGATGGGGGAAAAAATTGAAAGAAGCAAGCCAAGCAGTCTTTTGAGAACATTATCAAGCATTTCTTAGAGTCACCCTTGAACATGACACTTTGTATTTTGCACGCTTTATAATCTGCTGAACCTCTGCACTGAGCCAATCCTTTGAGTTTCTTTCACTCCTTTGGGTTACCCGACGCAAGTCACCACATCCACTGCATCATCAAGTTTTGGTCCATGTCATGTTCTGCTATTGTGCCTCAGTGTTCAAGGGAAGTATCTTCTTCGAGAGTCAGCCATCCCAAATATCTTGCCTTGAAACCCATGTCAGTCCATGTCCATTTGATCCACCAATTACATCTCTATGTCCGTTTCATGTCGTTGATGGGGGATACATCAAGGCTCTCCTTCTACAAGCCTATTCCTATCGACTTCAACACATTATCTGGGAATTAGGCTTAGAAACCAGTTAGTACTTTAGGACCTGCATGCCTCAATGGCAGGCCTCCTCACATTTGACAGTAGGTTTACATCATTGACCTCTGATCAGATGATTCCATGGATGTTCGACTCTAGCTCATCCATTCACATTCATTGGAATGTACTAAGGTACCTTGGGAATCATTGACATTAATGGTGATCTCCCTTGCACTTGTTAACGGTTCCCACCATTGACCGGTAATCAAGTGGCTTCTGCCATGTTCGACATCGGGACATCTATTCACATGGTTAGAATCGTACCACATTGGGATCGGTAAGAAGACCCTAGGTTGAGTCATCACTTTGATATATACTTTGCCCAGGTTGCGAAGGATTTTCTCTTGGACAAATGATGCATACACTGTTACATAGATCCACTTTTTATTGGTCGTGGCTATGTCTTGTCACCTCATAGATCAATTGTGTATTCTTCATGGCTACGATCGGTTCAGGTCATCAGAGTATAGATCCACGTTTTATTCCCGATGGATATACCTTTTTATCACTACAATTATGGATCCGCAGTGTATTTTATGGCGGCCATATCTCGCAAGTCTTGATCACCCAAGCATAGGTATGCCTTCCTTGGGTTTTGAAATATGTCATGATATTTTTTGGATGTTTGTGTGCATCTTTCATCAGGTTCTCTGAGTCTATACCCTTTCTTGAACGTCTACAAAGAATTTCAGTTATCAGTTCACATCTTCTAACTTCATGCTTTGGCGGGCAATCTATTACACCTCAATATTGCTCATTTTGATAAGTGTCGTAAGTGTCGCATGATCCTCTCAACTGTCGCAAGTGTCGCATGTCATTCACAAGTGTCACAAACATCAAATGAAGCATGCTTCCATGAGGACGACACCAAAGAGACATCTAGAATAACTCAGACACTTGATTTGGAGGAAGGAGAATGATTAACTGAAGTCAAAGAACTCTTATCACCTGAAAGGAGCTCTTAAACAAAGGTTTTGAAGGTGAGCGCTCCCTTACATCAGCCTTAGGAGTGCTGGCGCTCCCCTATAAGGTCTCAGGGAGTGTTATAATGCTTATCTGCCCCTCTGAAGGATCTCTATCCATCCTTGGAGCGCTGGCACCCCCCTCAAGCTTCCTAGGGAGCGCTATAGCGCCCTAATGCCCCTTTTGAGGGAGCATTGTCTAATCTGAGGTAGTAGTTGGCCCATTGAGGAGAATAAGGGGAGGATCTTTCAAGTTTAGAAGGCAGTTGCATTCGAATTCTTGGTTCCATCAGGAGATCCCTGTTCCAAGGAGGGGATTCCTCAACTTGTTCTAAAGACAACTCAAGAGGTTAATCTTCTCTTAACCTATATAAGCAGGCTCTATAATGGTGAAAAGGGGGAAGAATTGCTAGCATGAAACCTATGATCCCATAGGAAACACATAGCCAGCCAAAGGAGAGTGATCAGTCAAGCTTCTACCATCTGGGTCGTGGATCTTTCAAGCAAGGGTTAGACGAAGGGGACTTGATGAAGCTATCACATTCACATCTACAATTGTAAGTACTGCTATCATTATTCTCATTAATATGACACGCTTGGCCTGTTTCTTTCTAGTTTGTGTCTGATCTTACATGAACTTATCGTTGATAGATAGATCTATTTTCAAGCTAATATCAATAGAGTAGGAAGTGGTCGTACTTTTTTTTTCTACAGGACTCAACGAGGAGCGAAAGATTGGAGCTCAACTTAGAGCGTGCATGGACAAATGTTGATAAAAAGGTACCTCTATTCTCCTTCCTTCTCATGTATTATTTTGTTTAGATTTGAAAGGAAGTCAGTGTCCATGCTAAGCACTTTCTGTCTTAGAGTTAGAGTCTATCTCTTTGAGGCAATCTACTTGTCCGCAGGGAGATTTTCCTACAACAGTCTTGTTGTTGGCAATGGGTTTGGCACCCATGTCGCCATATACTGTGAAAAATTTGGACATTCATTCTTATGGTGTCCTTTAGTTCTACATAGGGTACACCAAACAACTTCTCTTTTCTCTTTACCCTTATTCTGGTTACATTGAAATGTTAGATTCTTCAAATCCTCCTTCAACTCCTCTATTGCTATGTAACGTACCACAACCACTCACAGGCCGAGCACAGTAACCACAAGTCCCTTCTCTTGACTAATTCGAACCCTGCTCAAACTTTATATAGAAATGATGCATGAAAGGTTCACATGCATTGATCAATATCCATGATAAACATAAAAAAAATGAATCATATGACATGGACAACCATAATCAACAAGCATGCATACTCTAAATACATTGAATTCAACAATAAATAAATACACAACAAAATAAATAATACACAGGTAAATAATACCATGACAGAGAACACTTATCTTTTATAAAAGAAAACCACTGACTCACTGGAGACCAAGGACATTCCACCCAACCGTAGATAATACTATTCCAAGTCCCAACAACAATTTCCCCCCCGATCCAGGGCTATGAATCCATAAGAATGTTTCCAAAGTGTTACTCGGATTCCCAAACTAGTCATCACTCAAGCTCTCATAGGCTTCCCAACACCCACAACAATCCAAGTACCGAGCTCTCTTCTACCCATCCTACACAACCCAAGAGAATGGACTCCCACCTTTCTCTATCGTGCAATCCCTCAGGAAGTCCTTCTCCTTCTAGGGCTCTAGTGTAGCTGGTCCCGAATCTCCATGCTAGGACTCTTATGACTCAAAGAAATGAGAAAATCTAGACACAGACCCCTCATCTCAGACATGCAAGTCTTGATTCATGGTCGGATTACACCAACAATCTCTACAACCAACAAAACCATGGTTGTTCTTCAACAGTTTGTTTCCCCTTCCCAAGCCAAATGCGAATGAGGAAGACGAGTGTGGTGAGAGAGTGAATGGAGTGAAGTCTTCATGAGAGGTGTGAATAGTGAACAGGTGCATGAATTAATGCATGAACAGGTGGAGTGACCAATAGTAGGATGAGAGAGAGAATGGGAGTGAGAGAGAGACTGAGAAAACCAACGAATGAGAGAATCAATGAATGTGAGAACCCCCCCAACAGACCAGGGGAGGGCTTATGTAATTCATGGGGATCAAGAACCTCTTAGAATTCCCTCAAGAAGTTTACGTAACTAGATTCCTCCATTATAAAAAATGGGTGATTTAAAAATATAAGCAAATTCTTAGCCCCTCAATCCCCCTATCTTGTGGAATCATATCCCCCTATAACTCTACTCCTTATTCGTCTAGCAGCCAACGATGTATTTATTATTAATAATGATCAAAACATGACATTTATTAGCCACACTGGCCTCTTTTAATTGTTTGGGCACTCTTGCCTCTCAATAATTAAAAAATACATTATTTAATATGGGGCTCAAAACCCAAGGTGTTACATCCCCTCCCTCTTATTTTGGCACTTTCCTCAGTGCATATACAAAACAAATATCAAAATCTCAAAATTTATTCAAAACACTATAGGTACTCCACTTGCATGGCATCTTCATGCTCTCAGGTAGCATATTCAGGACCGTAGCAGGTCCACTCAAATTTTATCAGCTCTATAACATGATTCCAGAGCATTTTGACTTTTCTGTCCAATATTTGCACTGGTTGGACCTAAAAGTCTCCCTCTGTCTCTACCTAAATAAGATGTCAATCAATAACATGGTTAGGATCATGTACACATTTCTTTAGCAAAGAGACATGAAATACATTATGCACATTCATGGAAGCAGGCAATGTAAGCATGTATGCAACTAGCCCTATTCTATCCAATATCTCAAATGGACCATAGAATCTGGCTGCCAGCTTTGTACAACTACCCAACTTTAAAGAGCTATTATTGGGATTTATTTTCAAAAGCACATGCTCCCCCACTTTAAATTCTCTTGAGCTCCTATTCTTATCTTCAAAACTTTATGTCTATCTTGAGCTGCCTTTAAATTTTGCTTAATCTTAACCATCTGGTCTTCCATTTCCTTGAGCAAATCTGGCCAAAGTACCACTCTATCTGTTGGGTTGTCCCAACTCACTGGAGTATTTCATTTCTTACTGCAAAAAGATTCAAATTGGCTCATTTTCTATGAAGCTTGATACCCATTATTATAGGCAAACTCAACCAACTGCAAGTAATCTTCCCACTTAGATGTCTTATCCATCACATACATTCTCAACATGTCTTCAATTACTCGACTGACTCTCTCTTTCTACCCATGTGACTGTGGATGATATACCATGCTAAAGTTCAGATTTGTACCAAATCATTTAAATAATCCCTTCCAGAAATTTAAAGTAAACTTTGTGTCTATGTCCGAGACAATTGTCCTAGGTATCCCCTGCAACCTAGAAATCTCCCTCATGTAAATTTATTAAATATTAGATGATGTATGTGTTGTTTTTACAGGAACAAAATGAGAAACCTTTGTTAATTTTTCAACCACTACCATGATTGAATCATGTTGTCTTGTTGTCCTGGGCAATTTAGTTATAAAGTCAATGGTTATCACTTCCCATTTCTTCTCTGGAATTGGTAATGGATGTAGCAAACCTGTTGGGTGCCTATGCTCAGCCTTCACTTTATGACATTCCATACATCTAGCGATGTAATCAACAACATCATTTTTCATTCCTAACCAAAAGAATTGGATTCTTACTGTTGTAATCATTTTATGGTAATCGAGATGCCCAACATATGGAACATTATGCATTTCTTTTAGTACCATATTCCTAAGTTCTTTGAAACTAGGAACATAAATTCTATTTTTATGCAAAATTAATCCATCTTCCTTTATCTTATACTCTTTCATTTTCTGTTGTACATATTCTTGTTGTAAGATTTCCTTTACCTGTAGGTAATGCTGATCTATAACAACAACATCTAAAAATTTTCTCTTCAATTCTGACTGATGCATACTAACAACTGTAGTATGCATGAGATGTACTCTTCTACTAAGTGCATCGACAAATTTATTTTATTTTCCTTTGATATGCTTGATATCAAATTCAATTAAAATTTTTAGCCATCTTGTTTTCCTGGCATTCAAATTTGGCTGCTCAAAAAGATACTTTATACCACTGTGGTGTGTTCTCAATTCAAATCTCTTTCCCATGAGATAATTCCTCCACATATTCAATGTGTGAACAATGACAACAAGCTCCAAGTCATGTGTGGCATAGTTCCTCTCATGTTCCTTAAGATTTCTGGACTCATAACCAATGACACGTCCATTTTGAGTGAGGAATCCACCAAGCCTTTCCTTACATGCATCTGTGCATACCACAAAAATTTCATTTGGGTCAACAATCTTTAACACTGGTGCATTAGTAGGTAATTCCGTCAACAAATTAAATTTCTCTTCACATTCAGATGTCCATTCAAATTTAATTCCCTTCTTTTTCAAAGAAGTGATGGGATTAGCAATCTTGGAGAGCCCTACTATGAATATTCTATAGTAACCAACTAACCCCATAAAAGATCTAACTTCTGAAACATTCCTGGGTGTTAGCCATCCTCTAATGGCTTCAATCTTCTCAAGATCCACTATTATGCCTTGTTCTGAAATAATGTGTCCCAAGTATTGGATCTGTTCTTGGTAAAAATAACACTTACTCAACTTGGCATAAAATTGATGTTCTCTAAGCACTCGCAATATCAGTCTAAGGTGATGTTCATGTTCCTCTTCAGACTTGGAATAGACAAGTATGTCATCCAAGAATACTATGACAAACTCATCCAAATAATTTCTGAATATGCCATTCATGAAGCACATAAAGATAGCTGGTGCATTGGTTAGTCCAAATGGGACCGCTACAAATTCATAATGCCCATACCTGGTTCTAAAGGCAATCTTATGGATGTATTCTTCCTTGATTATTACCTTATTGTATGCCAATCTCAAGTCTATCTTTGAAAATATTGTTTTTCCTCTTAGCTGATCAAAGAGGTCATCATTTATGGGTAGAGGGTACTTGTTCTTTATAGTGGACTTATTCAGCTATCGAAAGTCAATAAAAAGCCTCAAGGTCCCATCTTTGTTTTTGACAAAGAGTACTGGTGCTCCCCAAGGTGAAACACTTGGGATTATGTACCCTTTCTTCAACAATTCCCCCAATTGCATTTTTTATTCTTTTAACTCTGGTGTACTCATTCGGTAAGGTGTTTCTGACACCGAGGAAGCTCCTGGAACTAAATCAATATAGAAATATATTTCCCTTTTTGATGGCAAACTTGGTATTTCTTGGAATACATCCTCAAATTCTTGTAGTACTGAGAAATATTCAAGGCTAGGCCCCTTTTTCTTGTCTGGATCCTCCACATGGGCCACATACAATTGACATCCTTTTCTGAAACACCTCTTCAATTGTAAGGATGTAATATATCTTATAGACATGGGCCTTGGAACTCCTTTCACAGTGATATGTTTCCCATTTCTATCAAGAAATGTAAATGTATTTCTATGACAATCTAGGACAACATGATGCTTGTCCAACCAATCCATTCCAATTAGAATACCATAAGACCCCAATGGTATGATATTTAGATTAGCACTAGTTTTCACACTATTAAGACTTATGGAACAAACTATGACCATATCATGGATTTTGATTTTGGTTCCAGTGGCTAGCTGAACTAAACTTGATTTCCCAAGCTTACTTTTCTCCAAATGTAATATATCCACTATTTTAGGATTAATGTAACAATGACTTGCTCCTAAATCAATTAAAATAGAAAAAAGATGATTTATGATCTTACCTTCCACCTCGATCATGCTAGATTGGTATTCTGCTTGTCGATCATCTAAGGCTGCATAAATACTTCATGTGTCTTCGACTTTTGTAGCCTCTTGGATGTTATGCACAATCTTCACTCTATCCTTTATGTGTGGGAAATCCTTGTACATGTGATCTTCCTTGCATCCCTAACATTGGATTGGTGGTCTTACCCTTTTTCCCAAGGAGATTGCTTTCTTGGATTCGTCCTTGGCATACTGATCTTGATGATTTTTATTAGGCTCATTTCTATTAAAAGGAGATTTGAATCCCTTCTTCCTCTGATTAGACTTCTCCTTCTTCTTATACTTCCAAGAATTCTACATGGATTCTTTGCCTTGGACTTGCTCATACATGTACTTAGATTTCTTGATGGCCTCAATTAAGGTATTGGGCTCATTATACTAAATCTTTTCTTTATAAAAGGCTGGTATCCCACTCAAAAACCTCAGTATTTTCACCTTCTCATTATTTATGAACCCAACATGCTTTAACAACCCTAAGAAATTCTTCTCATATTCTTCCATAGCCATGCTTCCCAGTCTAAGTTCAAACAACTCCTGCATTTTCTTGTTATAGAAATTCTCTAAGAGGTACTCCTGTTACACATTATTTTGGTCACTCTAGTGGTGTCTCTAAAATTATGTGTTCAGGCTCTCATAAGGACCTTTTTCCTGAGAAAAGTGACTGTTGTCTTCTTCCATAAAACATATTTTTAAGATGAGTTCGCAGGCTGACTATGTTGTAGGGTGCGACAATCTTGATTCTCGTAGGCAACCCTATACCTAGCCTGCAAGGTGTTCGCAATCTGCTCTATAGGTAGGGTGCAAACCTATTTTAAAGCTTAAAAGGAAGAGGAATTTACAAAGGTTCTAGAAGAGGATCTTCTAGAAAATGAGTTGGCATTCACATGGTTGGAATCCCACTGACTTATTAGATTTAGTGGGATCATCCTCATCCCTTTAACCATCTTGTTGGTTGTGGAGCCTGATTATCTTCCTGATGTAGAGGTCCTTTGCTTTCAACCGT
>ML838766.1:0-20515 GCA_009831015.1 Picea engelmannii
TATACCCCATGAAGTATTTACACCCCAGAAGTATGTACACTCTTCCACGCAGGGGAGTGCAAAGGGGGGGTACCCCCTATGCGGGGTCCGGGGGGGCTATCCCCCTGGCTGGGGGGTTTGGGGGCAAGCAGGCCCCCAGCGGGGGTTTGGGGGCGAAGCCTTCGAAGCAAAAATTGCCTTGTAAAAGTATATTGTAATTTCATTGTAAATCTGGACCGTTCATTACAATGTCGTAGATCTAACGGTAGAGATTTTGTTAGGGTTTTTTTCCCTAGAAGGCAACCCTCTTTTATGAGGGAAATGTATTGCGGCTATGGTTGATGGTGAATATTGTTTTTTGAGAAAGGAGACTGTGAGAGAAAGAAGAGGAAGTTACAATGGGTTTTGTTGTAGGTTGTATCCCTTAATTTGTTGGATAATAATAAAGGAAGGACCTGGCAATTTCTATGGTGGACGTAGCCCACACTGGGTGAACCACGTAAATCTGTGTCTCTCTTGTATTGTGTGTCTTCTGTGTTTTGTTTCTGCATTTGTTTTATTTTATTACTTTGTGGTCTTGTTTTTCTAACACGGAAGTCCGAAGTTATATGGGCATGTAGTCCGACAGGAGGTGACAGGTGGCAAGAAGCCCACGTCAGTGGAAGGATTGGCGGAAGTGATGCATGGAAAAGTCCCGTTGTGGGGTCTAGTTGGTGTCATTTCGAGAAATCAGGGATCGAAACTTCGGGGGTTTAGAGGACAAAGCATCGAAGTATCTCGGTGTTTTAATACCCGAAATAGTGAAAGGAGGAGAGAAGGTCGGGATAAGCGCCATATTGGCATTTCACGTATCGGCACTTTGGGGGTCTAAAGAACAAGAGGTCGAGCGCTTGGGTTGCGAAACCCCGAAATAAGTTCTTGGTCATGTGAAGGATGGTCACTTGGGTCGGAGCATAGCCAAGCGGGGCTAAGGCATTGCCGATAAGGCATTTCGCGGATCGGTGAATCAGGAGTCGAGAGGACAAGAGATCGGGCTCTCGCGTCAGTAAATCCCGAAGGACATATGTCTGTGGTCATATGAGAATTGGTCATGTGGGCCAAGAGATAGCCTAGGGGCTAATGATAAAGGTGCATCCCGGGTAATTGGCAATCGGTTGATCACGAGAATAGAGGTCCTCGACAACAGGTACCAGGAACAAAACCCGAAGTCCAAAATTTCATTTCTTGTTGCAGGAAAGAGGGAGCGGTCATTTATGCGAGGCCATCGAGGACAATGAAAGGACCTGTGGATCTGATTTTGACACTAATTTCTAGCAGGGAATCAGAAGAGCCGCTTCAGCTCACTTGGTAATTGATCGATCCTGTGTGCGGACGTCGAGCGCTGGAGGTGTCTGTTCCAGGTTTGGTATCAGAGAGAGAACTTTGTTTGTATATTTCAAGTAGAGGGAGAAGGCAAAGGAAGAAAACAAAGTGTTAAAACTCTGTAAGGATTGTTTGCAGGTAGGCAACAGTCCACAGACAATCAAGAGAACTGTAGATGAAGCTGGGAACACTCAGGATTTCGGAGTGACAACAACAGGTTTGCCAGGAGAACAGACGGGGACAACGATATGGCTACTGAAGGCTATAGATACGCTGGAAGGAAGAACCTAGAGCTAATGAGCAGATCTGAAATAGATGAAGAGCTCACTGATATAAGGGAAGAAATGGAAAAGCTTTCATTTCGAATGTAGTAGAATACAAGGTCGAGATGGATATATGAATGGCCCATAAGGAAGGCAAAATAAAAATGGCTAGTCAAGGAGTTGATGGCTAGAAGACAACATAGGCTATTAAAAGGATGGTTGAGGCATGCTGAAAACCTCGACGGACCTGAGGAAATGGTTCAAATATGTGAACCAGAGACTGCAAGAATTCTCGGTGAAGAGAATGAAATGGGATTAGTTAAAGATCTCAAGAACTTCCAGGAGGGAAGAGAGGAAATTCCAAATTGCCAGGTGGGCAAGGAGTTGAGATCAGCTGAAGATCTCATGGACTGTTAGGAGGACAGCCAAGGAATTTCACATTGCCATCTAGGCAATGAAATGAGGTCGCTGCGAGATCTCGAAGACTGCCAGGAGGGCTGTGGAAGCATCTCAAATTGCCAAGTGGGCAGAGATAAGAATACAAGACTGTCTGAAAGTCTCATGGACTCATAGGTGAGTTCAGTTCAGCAAGGATTGTTGATGAAGAAGGGATCGGTTGATCTCATAGTCTGCCAGGGAAGCGGTAGGAAAATCCCATATTGTCAGGTGAGCAAGGATGAGCAGGAGAATTTAGATCAGCAAACGAAGTTCACCAAAGAGGAGGAATATCGGAAGAACCTTCTAATGATTGGGGGAATTTAAATATTCCTACCATTTGCCCGGAAGGAGGCAGAAATCAGTGTTGCAATTGAAGCAACAACAACGAGAGAAATACAGGCTGTTGTGACTGTCAGAGAAGAATTGGAGCAGATATCTGAAGATGCGCAAGAAGAAGAGGAGAATGAGAATTTTGAGGAATGGCTCAACATATTCAGCCAAGAAGTTGAGGAAGATGCAACACTGAAGCTGACAGCAAAAGAAGAAGATGAGCATTCCAAGGAGTGGCTCAATACTTTCAGCCAGAAACCTGAAAGGACTGCAGCATTGGAGCTTGCAGAAGTGGAAGAAGAAGAAGAAGCAGCAGACAACATTAGTTTGGTTGATATGTATGAACATATTGAAGCCCTGGAGAGAAGGGTAAAGGTGCAAAGTGTGCACATCCAACAGGTGAAGTTGGCAGTAGATGAAAAAGGCATGGGAGATCACAGTGATCTACCCATTTGTAGAAAAATTTTGCACCTGAGGAGACTGCATGAGCAGAGACAACCATTACAACAGTTGGATGAGGTGATCAAGGAGATCAGAAGGTTGATGATAGAGTCAATAGAAACTGCCAGCAAGGAGGCACTGGGCAGAAAGGAAGAAGCAGGAGCAACAACACAGAAGCAACAACAACAACAGGAAAATGGAGCAGATGAACAACTACATAGGATGGTTTGGGATCCAGGAGGATTTCAACAACTGAGAGGGGAATCTCATGAGCAAGAGCTCATGAATTTTGCAGCTGAGGAGTATGATGCAGGAGCATCATCTCACGTCAGCCAACCAGCCAGCCAACCACGTCAAGCGCACGCATTCAAAGCTGAAGAGAGGCGCTGCCCTCATTTTGATTTAAAATTGAATGTAATTAAATGTTTAAGTTGTTGATCTAGGAAGTCGTGCCTTTGCACAGGCTGTAGATAAGATAGGCCTTTAATGTTTGCAAGGCTGAGATCTAGATCCGAATTACGGACTAGAAAACCCATTCAATGTAATTGAATAGGGTAGGTAGGTTGGAGGGAAGAGCTCTAAGAGCCCCCTCGGGTAAAAGAGATTTGGGATCTCATTTTGGAAAAAAAAGGGGGGGTAAGAGTTAGAGTTTGCAAGTATAGAGCAGAAGAGAAGAGCCGAAACTTCAGTGTGTGGACTTGCGAAATTATGAAGTCCGAAACCCCGACGAAAGGTGGAAGGTCGCGTAGTGGGGAAAATACTTGGAATACATGGTGAAGTCCGAGTAGATCGGCAATTCGAGGTTCACACTAAAGAAAGGATTGGGGTCAAGAGTCTAGGACTTGTGATACCCAGAAGTCCAAAGTTATATGGGCGTGTAGTCCAAAAGGAGGCAACATGTGGCAAGAAGCCCATGTTAGTGGAAGGATTAGCAGAAGTGATGCGTGGAAAAGTCCCGTTGTGGGGTCTAGCTGGCATCATTTTGGGAAATCAGGGATCGAAACTTTGGGGGTTCAGAGGACAAAGCATCGAAATATCTCGGTGTTTTAATACTCGAAATAGTGAAAGGAGGAGAGAAGGTCGGGATAAGCGCCATATCATCATTTTGTTTTATCGACACTTCGGGGGTCTAAAGAATAAGAGGTCGAGCGCTTGGGTTGTGAAACCCTGAAATAAGTTCTTGGTCATGTGAAGGATGGTCACTTGGGCCAGACCATAGCCAGGCGGGGATAAGGCATTGCTGATTTGGCATTTCGCGGATTGGTGAATCAGGAATTGAGAGGACAAGAGATCGGGCTCTCGCGTCAGTAAATCCCGAAGAACATATGGTTGTGGTCATATGAGAATTGGTCATGTGGGCCAAGAGATAGCCCAGGGGCTAATGCTGAAGGTGCATCCTAGGTAATCGACAATTAGTTGATCGTGAGAATAGAGGTCCTCGACAACAGGTACCAGGAAAAAAAACCGAAGTCCAAAATTTCATTTCTTGTTGCAGGAAAGAGGGAGCGGTCGTTTATGCGAGGCCGCTGAGGACAATGAAAGGACCTGTGGATCTGATTTTGACGTTGATTTCTAGCAGGGAGTCAGAAGAGTTTCTTCGGCTCACTTGGTAATTGATCGATCATGTGTGCGGACGTCGAGCACTGGAGGCGTCTGCGCCACAAGGGGTTACCCATTTCAATTAATTTAGTCATTTTCATATTAATGTTTATCCCCTTTGAAATATCAAAAGAGCTATTAAATTGATGTAAGAGTGGTAGGTGGGAAAGGTCAACTCACCAATTTATGACAGCATGGATTGAGTACAACCACATTTTGGAAAATGTGAGAGTCAAACTTACATGAGAAGAAAATAAAAATTGAATGAGTTATTGGGACAGATTTTACATGTCGATTTTAGACAACAAGAGAAGAGTTAGGTGTTGAGAAGAGCACCAATCATGTTAGCCATTGAAACTCGGCTTGTTGAGATGAGCTTTATGCTAGAAAATAGGTTGTATGTCTGTAATGAAGGTTGTATGATTGTAAGGGATATTTCATGTTGAGGAAATTGGCTCAAGAGCCTTGGGAAGGTTGTTGTGAGCACTCTTAGAGTAGTTCATAATTCCAAGAATCCCAGCTAAGATATTTTCTAGCCAATTGTGTGCATTGGAGCCTTGGAGGGGAGTGGGAAGACTTGAGGGATTGTGTGGCGAAGAAGGGTGATCCCTCTCCTTGGGTTGTTAGGGTTGAGGGGAAAGAGAGTTGGCGGATTTGAAATGTTGTTAGAGTAGAACCTAGGTTTTTGGGTGCTAAATGTGGAGAGTAGACAGCCAAAACAACAAAACCTCCTTGTGGAATCATAGCCCCAGCTCGAAGGTGGCTTGTTGTTGAGAGAAAATGAACAACAAGCCAATGGCTGGGAGGAATGTCCTTTGTATGCAGATAATTGGTTCATCTATTCAAATAAAAGTTTATGTTATCTTTTATCGTGTTAATTCTATTGTGTAAATGTTTTAATATGAAGATTGTGTGTTGCTTGAATGATTGCATCCACAAATTTTTATTATGTTGTTAATCACATGGGAATTTTATTATGATGCACACATGTATATTATTATGGGGTCAGGAGGCAAGGTTTATTACAAGTGGTATCAGAGCTTTGATTGCAATACAGGGCTTGCAAGGGTCTCCTTCAGCAAAAATAGAGTTGCTACATGTGTTTTAGTTGGGGAAAATTGTGGAATCAGGAAAAATCCCCAATTTTTGGGCATATTTTAGTTGAAAATTGACATGGGTATGTTGAGAATTAGAATTCAATCAATGGGTTATGGTCCTGGAGGCCAAAATGGTCAAATTCGCAGTAGCAACACATGGTGTTTGGGGTGAAATTTGAAGTTCACCAGTAGAAGATGTGGGGTCGAAATCCCCCTTTTTCTTCATTTCTAGTATTTAGATTATTGGTTTTTCATGTTGCAAAAGTTGTTATGGCCGTTGAAGGGTTGAATCCGGCCGAAGGAGTCAAGTTGAATGTTTTTTGTGACAATTGTGACAATCGCAAGATAAAAAACACGAAAGAAATCAGTTAAGTGTCAAAAAGTCTTTTGTGTTCAATACAAGGCGTATTGGCAAAGAAAATACTTTCACCAAGCAACATATCAGTGAAGAAAAGAGATTTTAGCATCGAAACGTCAACAAGGAAAAGATATTATGACCTTGAAACATCAGTAAAGAAACAACGTTTGGTATCAAAACGTCGACAAGGAAAAGAGATTTTGGTGTCGAAACGTCGGTGAAGAAAGAGATTTTGGCGTTCATGCGTTGAAGAGGAAAAGAGAATTCGCCACCAAAACATCAACGAAGAAAGAGATTTTGGCATCAAAACATTGGCGAGGAAAAGATATTTTGGAATCGAAATATCAGGAAAGAAAAGACGTTTGGGTGCCAAAACATTGGTGAAGAAAAGTCTTTTGGGAACCAAAACGTCGATGAAAAAAAGTATTTTGGGTGCCAAAATGTCGATGAGAGAGAAATATATTTAATCGTCAATAAAGGGCGTGTATCAGTGAAAGAGAAACATCTTTGATTGTTGATAAAGGAGCATGTATCAGCAAGGAAGAAAGATTCCAACTCACTAATACAAGGAAAAGAAAGAAGAAAAGGAGAAGAGAAGAAAAGGGAGAGAAAGAGAAAGATCTTTGATTGGCAATAAATGAGTAGTGAGAATGTATCGGCAAGGAAGAAATATTTCAGCTCACTAATATAGGGAAAATAAAGAAGAAAATAAGGAGAAGAGAAAGAGAAAAATATAAAAGTTTACAAAAAAGTATAGAGCCAAAAAAATTGTTTTGGCCATAACAGAAGCAGTTCAACTCAGAATCATGTGAAATTTAAAGGTTATGTCCATAGTGATGAGGGATACAAGAGTGTTGATGAAGGCCACTAGCGAATTATGCTTCAATTTTTCTGAAAAAATGCAAATTAGTGGGGTTTTAAGATAAAGGTTGTGCTTAGTGACCGGGACCTAGATTAAGGTGAAAATTTTTAGATAGCTCAAAAAATAGACATGAAGATACCCAGTTGGGATTCTAGAAAAATTCAAAAGTGTTTGGAGTGGACATGTTAAAACAAAGAAAAATCTACTATTCTTGTGCACTTCTTGGGGATTTTTGAAATCTTCAGAGGATGAAAAGGGACCCCAAATCACCAATATAGAAAATTTTATTTAGTCAACATTTTATCTAATTGTCAGCCCAAACAATTTTGTCTTGAGGGTGTTTTTGTCAATTTTGCTCTATTTGGGAGATAGAGGTTTTCACTAAAAATTCTTGTCTCCAGAAAATGCAAAAGGACAAAGTTGGCAAATTTAGATTGATGCAGAAGTTGGAGGCAACCTTAGATATTGAATATGAGAGTTGTTGTTTATTCGCAATTAGGAATACTACCAGTGCTCGATATAAAAAATTTCTAGTTATCACCAGATGTATTTCCACATGTGGTAGAAGATAGCTTTTGAGATTAATTGTACCAATGAAATAGGTGCAAAAATGATGAAACTCTTGATTTCAGATAACCATAACTTTTAGCTTAGAAATAAGAATAAGGCATGAGTACATCCATTGGAAAGGTAATATAGAGGGAAACATGACATAAGGATTAAGTTATCTAAGGAAGTATCTATTCATTTCATAAAACTGCAGGAAAAAGGGAAATCAGGCTCTATGAACCAAAGGTGAAATTTTTCCAAATAATGTTAATTTAGGAAAAACATTTTCAGATGTTAGAGATACCTACCAAAGGTGAGTATTGGGTCAAAAAGAGTGTTGATTTTCATGATGACATCTATGCATAGGTATAGAGGAACATTTGGAAGTGCAAAATCCTGGTAATAAAAGGGGTTGAGTTTTAATGATAGGGTATTGTTGATTAGCATGAGACACTCAAGAAGAGAGTGTTGTGTCAAGGTATTTCTAACAAAAATATTAGATGTCATAAGTGAATATTGTGTGGTTCTATTTCATATTACAATCCCAGGGCCAATGGACAGGAAAGTAGGGTAGAGCTTGTAGAGTTGGTTGAGACAATAAAGAGCTTGCATAGGGAAGTGTACAACTACAGGGTAGGTAATGAAAAGTGTGTAAAAGGACTTAGGAAGAGAAGAAAAAATTAATATTCTGCTACTACAAAGTTTGAATGACTTAAAAAAGAATACCAACAATGATTCTCATGTAAACATGAACCAACAGGTGAAGAATGTCATTAATGGGAACAAAAAGGAAAGGTAAGACTCCACAACCTTGACGGTAGAGATTTGTTGAAAGATGCAAAGCTTGCTACAAAAGAGAACAAGGATCTCAGGAGGTGATGTGTGACTCATGGGATGGGTGATTCATCTATATGTGCAAGCATATGAATACCTGGAAAATAATTGCTAATTATGAATAAGTTATTTTTGTCTAAAAAGTACTCAGAGCAAGAAAGTCACTTCTATTATCAGTGTGTGTAGTGGAAGTAAGATATAGGTGAAAGGAAGGACAGAATAATGAAGGACCATGCATTTTTTAGTACCAATGGAAAAATGCAACATCCCATTGGGAGCAATTTGGTCCTGAATGGAAAGGATAGGGATTCACAATGAATTACTCAATGAAGTGAAGAAAAGTGTTCAAAAGTTGAGCAAAGATGATGGACAACTAGAGATAATGACAAGGGATGCCATGATAAGAATGGGTAAGTTGGTTGGAGGATAATGAAGCATCAAGATTCTAGAAGGTTCTGGTAAGGTAAAGTTGGGGTTGATTTCCTAAAAAGAGGCAATTTCCAATAGGGCATATTGACTGGAATTGCAAGAAGGTTGAGTGGGACTTGGTTGGAAAATGTTCATATGAGCAGAATGACAAAGCATAGGGCCACAAGGATCTAGAGGGAATCAAGGAAAACTCCATGGAGCACAAGAAGATAGAATTCATATGCATTAGTAGGCATGTTGACAATGAATTCTTGGTGCATATAGAAGTGCATTTGTGCATACGAACATGCTTGGAATATTCTGATAATTAAATGCAGTTAATGATGGAATATGTATCCAGGAAAATTGTTTATAGCATGGTTGAAAATGTTAATGGTGTTGTCATTGCATATGGAAACCATCCATATGAAGTAAAAATAGGATGGTAATAATGTTGATCAAGAGGTTGGTGAAGAAATCATGTGAGCTTACCAGCTAATCAGGTAACATTGAGTAATTTGATAACAACCATGAAGGTATGGGTTTCTTATGATGCATAATTACTGAAGGGAATTGAGGTAAGATTTACCTTAGTTAAATTTCAATATTGAATCAATGTTTAGAGGAAAAGGACCTTGAGTATGCAAATGTTATTTAATTTTTGAATGCAATTATATGAAATTTAATTACATGTCATGTTATCTTGGTTATGAGATCATAACCAAGTCAAGTTAGGAGACACACTCCTACTATAGAAATGGATGCCAATAGATCTATCCATGTGTGAGGCCATGTTGTAGTTGGGTATGGAAGGGCTATAGTGTCATACAAGTGTTCAATGGTCTTCCCATGTATAACCAATGTTTGGACTACAACCTCTTTGTCGATATTGAAGAGTATTAAGGGATTATGTTCCTAGTGTTGTGTATGGGTCAAAGAGAAAGGTATCCAAATGGTCGAACAAGTAAAGGGGCAAGAGTTTGGATGATGTGTTGAGGTGTTGGCTAAAACTTCCAACTCACCATGGTGGAACACATGACATAGATATGTGGTATTTTGGAGTCAATGCAAGGATGCATTGTGTAGATGTGGCCATGGGTATTGGCACATTAGTTTATTTATTGATAATGTTTGATTATATTATGAAAAGATTGGTGTGCTAGATAATGCATATACAGGGAATGATAGTTTCATTCCATTTAATATGAATAATAGCTAGAAGTGATTTAATTGTTCATAAGACACAATTCTGAGATCATTTCACAAGTTATTGTAAATGTGCAAAAAAAGTATATTGTACATGAGATTTTGAAAATATGTTTGGTTGAATGAAGGTTGAGAAAATTACAGGAAGAATGGTCTTGGATATGGAAATCATGTAAGCTCATAAGGAAGATTGATGTTTTTTGCTACAAGAGCTGAACATTATGGGAAGGAATCTCATACTAGGAAATTTGAATTTCCCTATGAAACAGATTTGAATTAATAAGTGAAATTGTTATGATGATATCTCACCATGACTATATGTGTGTACATATGATATAATGGCTATTGAAGTTGGAAATCTCGGGATAAAAGCTATTGTTATGATGCTAGAACCCTATGGTTTCATAGGTTATAAATTGCTAGTGGAATTCTGGTAGTAAGTTGGTGCTATCCTTGCACAAGAACACCTTGGCAAATAATGGATTGCCTAAGGGATTGTGTAGCATTGAAGGGGATGTTTGAGCATGGAGGGTGAGCATATCAAGGAAGAGGAAACTTAAGAGTGCATATGGCATGGTGGTTGGAATCATGAGGGTGTGTCAGAAAATAATATTGAGTTGAATTATTTCATGTGGCAACCTGTGAAGCACATGATAGCCATACTAATAAATATCAGATTATGATTGTAAATTTATTTGAATACATGTTTATATTTTGGAGTTGAGAACTATTGCGAATAAGATGATTGTTATATGAAAAGGACTACAACATGTACGTTTTCATTATGGTTGCATAGGAATAACTAAATAATGAATACATGAATCAAGTACTTGGAAAGAATAGCACTAGAAGGAAATGGAGCTTAAGGACAAAGGCGTGGAATGAGTAAAGTTTAGTGGACTTGTTGCAACTCAAAAGAAGAAAAGTGCAACTGAAGATGTAGTGCAAGAGGTAAATCTACAACTATTTGAAGGCTTGGAGACTCCATTACCATAGTTGGAGTTCCTGGAGACACATATCTTAGACTTCATGTCCAACCTTATATTGTATCCTTGGAGGGAAGTGATATAGCCTAAGGGACTGTGGTGAAGAGAAAGGGGTACACTTCCTTGCGTTATGCAGGTTGAGGGGAATGAGATCTGATTGGTTGGAATTTTTGTGGGAATCGACAAATTGTAAAAGTTTTTGCAGTTGGAGTTTCTGGAGACGCATCTATAAGACTTCTTGGTCGATCTATGCTAGAGCCTTGGAGGGGAGTGGTACAACCTAAGGGACTACAAATCATAGAAGGGGGTACACTTACTTGGGTTGTGTAGGCCAAGGGGAAAGATATATTGTTGGTTGGAATTGTTGCAAGAGTTACTGAAGTGTGAACTCATTATGTACAGTTTTGGGTCATAGTTCCTTTATGTACATGTTTTGGTTCAGAGTGCATATGTATATATGTTTTGGGCTAGAGTGTCTATGTGATATTAGGTCAAAGAGCCTATATGCTAATTAAAGGTCATAGATCCTGACATTGTAATATGTATGTACAAATGTATGGTGTTGTGCACTAAAGACAGAGACAAAATAAGGGGGAGGGGATGTAACATCCATAGTTTAATCCCCACAAATTATAATGTAATTGTGTAAATGTGATTTAGTTTGGTAAGTGTTGGCAGCCAATTCAATTTTTTCATTTTCCATAAAAGCTTCCTACACCTATGTCTCCTAAACTTCAAATTTTCATCACATTTTACAAATAGACAATATTTTCATTTCATACGACACTTGCAAATTAGTTTCGATTTATTTTTCACGACTGAAAGCGTGAAAACTCCTCCATCGTTATTTGAACTGTCATGAGCTTCTCATTGATATTCTGAAAGGCACTTACCTTTGGTTTATTATTATGTGGCTGAAAAGATTTTTCAAACTATGACATTCTTGCTTTGATTGCGCAACTTGACTTTTATTTGATTGATAAGGTATTGAGCATGTAAATTTATGATTATACTTGATTATATAGGGGTCATGGTTGATTTTGGTTTTTATATGATGTGATCCTTACTATTGTAAGCTCTTGGCTTATCGATTTTATGAAATCTCTTATCACAATGTTTTATAAACTTTGATCATACATTATGCAACAAGCGCATGGGTAACATATGAGTCTGATTTCATATTGAATGGAAATAGTTTGAAGTTATACAATGGCGCATATTTAATTTATGGGTTTAATATTGAACAATCGTGGTTTCAAACCATAGATTGGCACATTGGTATATAACTATCCACCATTTAAAACTTGAGTTGGCCAAATAGTTTGATTTTGGTTATGATTGATTGAACAGGGGTTGTACTTTGCCATTACTATGCTACATGGCGGTGGATAATCCCACCACCCTCGTACGCGTGCATTAATTTGCATCCCCTTTCATCGTTCTCAGCTGTTAGCCAAAACGATTTTGCTCCTGTGTGTTTAATCCGAACCCTACCATGCGCCCGCACCATGGCTCCGGTCGTAAGGGCTGAACCCAATGGTAGCCAGGCATTGTTGATGTTCGACGGTGCTTACAGTGACCTTGAGGAATTCAGATGGCTCCCATTCATATGAAATTTTGATGGCTATAACCCTATCGTGGCTCGACAATTTTCATTAACCTTTGATGGCTGCCGAGCCAAGGTTGGGGATGTGCAATTGGAAATTGATGAGCAATTTCTTAGTTTAGCTACCGGTCTGCCTGATACTAGACATAAATGGTCAAAAAATTGCAAAGTGGAAGATGTCCTGTGGACATTTCTCTTCCAGTCACGAAGAGTTAGCTCCTGTGACAAAGGTTTTCCCACGAATATGCTAAAGCAACGTTGGCACGACTTGTTGATGATAACCAAGCAGTTCATTACCTGCGAGGGCCGATATGGTTTCATTTTCTTGTACCACCTTCGGCTACTTATGGTTTTCATGGGCTATGAGATTAATATGCCTTACTATCTGCATAGGAGTCTGTTTAAAATGTCTAAAAGATACAAACAGAACCAGGCCGATAACAACCTTTTTCACTTTAGGTTAATTAAAATGCTTGTGGTTTGTAAGTTGGGGTTACATCGAGACTGTTGGAATGATTTTATTACTCGTAATAATTTTGAGGACTCAAGCCCACCACAGGTTGACAAACCTATGGTGAGCGAGAGCAAGTCAGTACCCCCTGTGCCTTACAGTGCTCTGTTACCTAAACCCCTACCCGACTCACCTATTGACCTACCCAATTCTGTCACCCAGGATGTGGAAATTGTTAAACCCGTGGCTAAAAGGCCTAAGGCCAAACCTACTATGAATTGTAAAGGAAAAAAGAACTCCCGATTAATCTCTCACATGGCAAGAAACAAACCGAGACCTCCTGTCAACCCCGACCCTATCATGGTGAGTGAAGATTCTGACTCGGAGGTGGAACGCTACCTGGCAAGTGAGTATCCCTATTCTGAAGGTCTGTGTGACAAACCCTCATACGATTTTGTCAAAAACCTACCACCTTGCTTGCAAAGTGATCCTAATTACCCCGGCATCAAAATGCCTTGTGAAAACCCCGGTGACTCGTCAAAACCCCCTCTTGCTCTAGCCGAACCAGCTGCTCCACCATGTGATCAGTGTGGCTCATGGTTAGAAAGGTATTACCTTGATGTGCCAATGCTGCAGTCCAGAATTCATACTCTGGAGGATCAAGTTGCAAAGCTCACCAGTCAAAAGGCAAAGATGTCATCCACTGATAAGAAACAACGAACAACGGGTTCGATTTTGTTTAAGAACGTGGAGTCAGCTACAGCGGTCGTCAATTCAAAGATGGCATAGCTCGAACAACCTCACTGGTATGACTATCACCTGTTTATATGATAAATTCATAAGCTCTGTTTACAACGTGGATTTGCTTTGACACATAAGCATGCATTATTGTATATAATTTTGTTTTGATAAATCGAATTTCGTTATTGTTTTAAGTTTCGATTGGATTTGGCTTTGATTCGATTAATCGTGGGATAGATTTGATTATTTTAATTTAGCTTCAATTGAATACTCTGTCGATTATTGAAGTTGTTTATATCTTTTCTAAACACAGGCTATTTCTGGTATTTAAATTTCAAACACGGTCAATGTTTCGATTCGAAATTGGTTATAGTCTATATGATGTGGTTGGCAATAATGGTTAGTTGTTGTGATTTTATATTCCATGTCTTATGATCAATTTGAATACCATTCTGTTAATGCATAACCAAAATTGCGAATAGATATGAGTCATAACTGTTATACCCAACTAATCGATTCGCATTGTTTGACCGTGCTATCAGCTCGATTCATATTGCAACAAATATATTGTTCAAATTTGATTTGGGAACGAAAGTGATTATGCCCAGCATTGCGATTTGTTTCTATATTTGACTCAGTCACAATTCGATTTGATTGTTGCCCAATTTATGGTTATCATCGCTGTTGATGGTTACAATCATTACGTGATCCTGTTTGTTGACTGTGTAAATGCTCAACGATTCAAATCTATGGCGAAGTTTGATGAATGTTTATTTGGAAATAATCATAACAATTTTTCCATATTGGTATTTGATTGAAACAACATGAGTCATATGCACATTGTTACAGCCGTAACAAATCAATTTTGATTATGTTCAATTATGATTGTATCGATTATGATTGTGTTGAATTAAATCGTATCTTATACGATATGATTCACCATTGATTTCATTGTCTATGAAACAGTTCGGTTACTATTTGACTTGATTTTATGGCAACTGAAAAAACAGAGCATTCTTACCCTGTCCCGATTGCATCCTTTTAGATTTTGTTAATTTGAATGATAAAATCATTTGAATCATAGTGATTCGTTTTGGATATTTATTAAAAGAAAATTAAATTGAATTTGTTTCTTTTGAAAATATTTTGTTTGATTTCTATCTGATCCTATATGTTATTTTAGACTAGCTACAGAATCAAATGATTCTGTAGCTAAGTCTGTAGGATCAATTTTTTTAGTGTTTTGTTACTGAAATATCTTTCTAATTTGATACTTGTGTTCTATTGCAGGTAAATTCGAAATTGCAATTGAGTTGATGAGCAGTTAGGGGATGTTTCAAAGATTTCACTTGCATTTCATTTTCTTAGTTTAGGTGATTTTGGGATATCTCCCAAATTATGTAAAACAATTTGATATTATCCACAAGGAAGTTTTACCTTGTGAAGAGACCTATATATACTTATGATTTTTGTAATAATCATCATTCTCATTCATGGGAGAACAAGGATATGAAGATTTAATACAGACTGAAGCAAAATTTGGTGTTTTTTCACAGCTTTAGCTTCTCATTATATCAACATTTTGTTTCTTGTTGTGTATATCAATTTGTGTATGGTTTATGACTACTTTAGCTATCTAAATCAAATGCAAATGATATAATTTTAATTATTGTAATTCATATCTGGTTTCTTCCAAGTGTATAAAAGACATAACAATTGTTGAATTCAGTTTGTGAATGACAGGTTTACCTTCTTCATAAGTTGAATTATCAAATATAAGTCTGTGCATAACAGGTTTCCCTTATTGCAGAGATTTGTAATCATATAGTTGTTATGATCTTTTATGTCTTGTTTGTCCTGTTAACACTTCAAAGAGCAGCACAACCAATCGTTTACGAGAATCTTATGGACTAATCGGTGCGAGTTTCCTTCCTCCGACCAGCTTTGAAGCCATCACACACAGGACAGACTTGGAGCGTTTCCAGGTCAGTTAGTCGCTTGTTTGTTTACTGTTTTCATTAGTAGTTTAATTTAGATATAAGTTTAACTAGATTTATATTAGATTGTTTAATTTCAGTAATGTTTATTTCTTTTTCATAAAATATAAAAATAAAAAATATTCCTGGTTGTCTTAGGACAGAAAACACATGAGTTTTGCAGGTTTTAATTAAATCTGTGGGTTGTTTATAGTGTACATTTGTGAATAAGTAATATTGCAGCTGTTAATTAGATAGTTGATTTGAGTTATTATAATAGTAATTAGTAGATTGTATATAATAGTTAGAATAGTTTATATTTAGTTTTAGTTTAATTTAGTAGTTTGTTTTAATTAGATTAGTGTGTTAGTTTGTTTGTTTTAGTTAGTTTGTTTTAGTTAATTTTAGTTTGTTTTATTAGTTTTATTTTGTTTTAGTTTGTTTTATTTGTTTTAGTTAGATTAGTTAATTAGATTAGTTTTCTCTTTGGTTTTCTTAAAAGACCTTAGGGCGGCCAACGAAGCCGTTAAACCCGTCAGGGTGGTTCATTCCAAATGGCTTGGGTTATTTAGACAACCCCGGACCGGTTCCACTCTCTTAATTGACGGATGGACATTTCGTTCATCAACAGTAAGTCGATATGTTTGGGTTGGGGAGAATGTATTGATAAATATGGTTAAGGGATAAGCTATGTAAATTGTACATTAAAATGATTAATAAAAATGACAATCATGGGTTGTGATATGAGAGGGATGGTAACAATGGGGGGCTATGATTCTACAAGAGAGGGGGATAAAGGAGGGTCCAAGGGGTTATCCATTTCTATTAATTTGGAAATTTTCTTATTAATGTTTATCCCCTTATAAATATCAAGTTATTAAATTGATGTAAGAGTGGTAAATCCACTAAGGTCAACTCACCAATTTATAACAACATGGGCTGAGTACAACCGTATTTTAGGAAATGTGAGACTCAAACTTGGATGAGAAGAAAAATAAATTTGAATGGGTTATTGGAACATATTTTACATTTTGATTTTGGAAAGCAAGAGAAGAGTTGGGTGTTAAGAAGAGAACCATTCATGCTAGCCATGGAAAGATAGTTTATTGGGATGAATTTTATGCTAGAAAGAATGTTATATTCCCGTAATGAAAGTTGTGTGCATGTAAGGGATATTTATTATTGAGGAAATTGGTTCAAGAGCCTTGGGAAGGTTGTTTTGAGCACTCTTGGAGAAACTGATAATTCTTGGAGTCCCTAACTAAGATATTTCCTATCCAATCATGTGCATTGGAGACCTAGAGGGAAGTGGGAAGGCCTGAGAGACTACATGGCAGAGAAGGGGGATCCCATTCCTTGGGTTGTGTGGGTTGAGGGAAAAGAGATTTGGAGGATTGGAATTGTTGTTGGAGTAGAACTTGGGTTTTGGGCTGCTAAATGTGTGGAGTGGACAACCAAAGAGGCCATACCTCCTTTTTGACTCATAGCCCCAACTCAGGGGTGTATTGTTGTTGAGAGAAAATGAACAACAAGCCTTTGGCTATGAGGAACGTCCTTCGTATGTATCCAGTTGGTTCATCTATTTAAAGACAATTTTATGTTATCTTTTATCATGTTAATTTTTCTATGTAAATGTTTTTATATGCATATTGTGTGTTGCTTGAATGACTGCATCAACAAATTTTTATTATGGTTTTATTCACATGGGAATTTTATTATGATGCATGCATGTATATTATTATGGGTTCAGGAGGCCTCAGATGGGGCGACATCCATCTCATAGTGTGCATGACACTCCACCCAGACTTTTAATACACATGTCACCTAGCCCTTTGATCCCCGAGCCAGAGCCATAGGTGGAAGGATGTGGAGGAAGTGGAATTAAATCACATGAGGCACTAAGTACCTCGCTCGATCTCAGGCTAGGAGAGTGTTGCAGATCTGCATGGTGAAGGATGGAAATTGTAAATCCTGGTACTAGAAGTTTAATGGACCATTAACGACCACAATGCGGGAAAGGAGCAATTTCTTAAGGGATTTTATCCCTTGGACATAGCATCACTCAGTTCTTGATTTTTACCTAGTGCATTATCATAGAAGGAGAAAATTGCGGGTCATGATTTTTCTTATTAGAGCGTCCACCACTTTTGTACTCACTATGTCAAGGCAATGAGGATTCCCAAAGCAAGGGAAAGACATGCATGTTCCATTCAGTCGGCCCATCTCATAGGTCATAGGAAATGATAGATCAAGAATTCATGGGAAGCTCCCTAGGTCTCCATCACACAATCCAAAAAAGGCTAAGCAACAGAATATTTGACGCACATCATCTGGTTGGGGATGTAAAATTGAGTGTTTTATCGGAAAGGGAACCTTCTAGGTTGCACTCCGACTTATTTCCCTGGATGGAATTCTTCTAAATTCCCACCTCCGAGTGCTTCTCATTGTCCCTCCAGTCAAGGCCAAGACACTCAATCCTCAAGCCACCCAACAACAAATCCACTGGAAGTTCCCTCCATAGAGAATTTGAATGCAAATACAGAGGCAAACTCTGAACGCATCTTTGCAACTCTATCCACACTTAAACAACTGATCCAAGTGGATATTGGTGGACACCCACCTGTTCCAACTGGCTCCTATTTTCGGTTTTTAGTGAAACACGTTCTTCTGTACTTATTTGTACTTGTGGGTTCTACACTTCCAGGGTTGTATGAATCCCTACACATATTCTATGTTGATACTGGTGGCCTCCCACCTAATCCAACTGGCTTATTTTGTATGTTTTCATGTCATCACATCTTGTTGTACTTTTAGGTTTGTTTTAGGGCCTTAAACAGTGTTTTTTTGGCTCTCCACAGTCAAACTATAGATGGAGTCAGAGTTTGATGATGTAATGTGTAATTCTCAAAAAGAGATTTCCAAAGAGATATCACATGCCTAAAATATATATCGTATGCAAAAGTTACAACCCCAGGAAGTTAATGTACCAACTTACCCAAACGGGGTCCACATGACTTTTGGCGTTTCATCTCCTAGGGTTAGGTTTTTGGATGTCTAGGGTTTTGACATTCATGGTTATCATAAAAAGTCCTTCAGAGCCTCATTGTAATCATCATATTTCTAATGATCATAGTCATCACATCTCTTCTCGGAGATAAAGCTGCCATCATTCTAATGAGTCTTGCACTTTGTATTTTTACAGTCTCTTTACAATTCTTTCATTAATAGAAATCAAGTATTGTTGTATTTCTCTATTTCTGGAGATTTTCATGAGCATTTCATTGTAATATATCTTCTCATTTCGTTCCAAAATTAATCTAGATCAGTGGTATCAGAGTAAGCTGCTCTTGATCGTTTTTCAGCGCATGTCCCCAACGAGGTTCAAGTATAGCCAGTTGGGTCTCGAGTTTGTCTCTCTTGAGGACAATCACTCTTGCACACCCAAGAAACCCTCAATGGTGACATAAAATAAAAACAATGGAGAAGAATATTTTATTAACATGTTTCTTGAGCAAGCTCTCGTGCGACAAAGGGATGAAATGATGGATAATTTTGCACACATCCTTAAACGTCTGTCGATAGCAACATGTGCATATTCATCAAGCGACCATTTTGGAGGAACCTCTCCCTTCAAGGTACAAGTTAATTTTGATATTCCCATATATGAAGGTCAGATAGATGTGGATGCCCTAGAAAAATGGTTAAATCTATTAGAAGGTTATTTCTTTGTTCAAAAAAAAATTGATAGGGAAAAGATCACCTTCACACTCCTCAAGGCTCTCCCCCATGTCAAACATTGGTGGGAAAATTACTGAGAGAAAATTTCCACAAAGGAATGTGGAATATATGGGGTCGATCACACTTGGGGATTTTTTATGGATGCGGTCAAAGAATAGTATTATCTTGTTGATAACTATGAAGACCAGTACATGTGATGGACCACACTACAACAAGAGAAGAGCCAAACAATTGTGAAGCTCACAAATACTTTCCATACCTTGCACACCAAGATGGGTATCAAAGACTCTGAGTGACATCTCATTCTGAAATATCGTGGGGCTATGTATAGGTACATGTTATAAGAAAAATCTGTTCATTGGGATAGATCTGGCCTATCCGACTGTGAAGTTGGTTACAACCTCTTTGATAGCTCGGCACAAGGCAAAGACTACTCGCACCTAAAATGGTCCTTCGCCTGAGGCAGTAATGGAGGGGAAAAAGGAGAGGTGAAAGACCTACAAGAAGTTTTTCTTAGGACCACCCACCCTGGGTGTTGTCCTCCCTCAGCTTCATGGATGGTCAAAATGGCCTGGGGGTGAAAATTATGGACAATAAGATGAAAATAAGCTCATTGTGTTTTAGGAAAGCAAACTAAACAAAGAGAACAGTGAGTTGTTCACTCCCTTAAAGCCTTGGAAAATGGCCCAGAATGGGTTCCTGGGGTAAACCAGAGTCCTCGACAATTAAACTAATGGATGCCTCAAGTGAAAAAGTGAAAAAATAAAGGTGAAATGTGAGACTAAAAGCTACAACCAAGTCCTTTTAGATGGCTGTAAATTGTGAACAACAAGTTGTTCGAAGCTTTTAAGGCAAGGAAACAAGCCTAGGATGGCTTGGTACCCCCCGAGGTGACCCGGGAAGTGATCCTGGAAGATAGTCAAATCAAAAAGGGGGCTATAAAACAAGATGGACATCCTTTTTACAAGTTGATACAACTATGTTTGGGAGAGTATTTACAACTTCAATTTTGATTCGTGGATGAAGGGTGGACTGACAAAAGGTTTGACTTTAAATGTATTTTATTGGTGAATTTTTAGTTATTAATACATGCCTTGGCCACCACACTGTTTTGAAGGTTATCCCGATCAGGAAAACACATCTCGGAACTGTGCCAACTAGTATATGAATAGTAGTCTTAACAGACCACGGTGGTTAGATTGAAGAGTGTCCCATGCAGTTCAGAGAAGTAGGGATTATCCACTTCTCATCACTAGAACTTTCGAGCTCTTAAAACCGCTTGGATGGAAGA
>ML838766.1:20565-43907 GCA_009831015.1 Picea engelmannii
ACTAATGAAAGACCACTTGATTTATACTAACTAGACAACTTCTGAGGGGATCCTGATGACGACTCCCTGGATTTGACTCTTAGTATCCTATAAAATTGAAATTGCTTGAAATAAAGGACCAGGCCATCCACGTGGTGAGGTCACATCTTTCTTTCACAAGCGTGCCTACTAGTCAATGAATTTTGAATCTATCTAAAACTTTATACAAAAAAACATAAATAGTTATGTGACATATATGGCACGGCTAAATAATATATGTATGTATATAGATAAATAGTATAGGTTTTGTTTTGCGTGTACGAGGCAGACCCCTTCTTTGTTTTCAATTGTTTTGCAGTTTTTTGAGTGTATTTAGCTTGTTGATTTTTGCATGGCCCCTTTAGGGGAATCCACCTGTAGATTAGTGAATGAAAAATTATACAATGAAAATATGACAAAATCAACTAATTTACAAGTAAACAATTATACCATTCAACCCAAAGGAATGGGTTGAGGCTCTTTGTGAGTGGAAATGTTGTCATGTGCATGAAAGCCCCAACTGATTTCTTATATGGGGATTGGAAGTTTACTGATTGGAGTTTAGAAATAGTGATGATTATCTACGAAAGTACAGATCAGATTTTATAAACAAAAATTTACAAGTAAACTACTCAAACTATCTACACAAACAAAGTATATCAACATGGGTATGTGTGCCAAAAATTTCAGGATGAGTGTTAGTGAATGTAAGGTGAATATGAGAGTGATTGGGTAGATTTATCAATCAGGTTTGATGTTTTTTCCTCACTTTGTTGTTGGCCCCTTTGCCTCAAACAGGTCTTTGGGTGGTCCCCAACCACTTAGGAGAAGCAAAGTAGGTGACCGAATTGTATCTTTGCAGGCAAACAACGAAATTTTAGTTATTTATATGGAAAAATTGGAGTAATTGAAACATAAATTTTCACATAAAAGACAGATAACAACCAACTAAGATGGTTGTCTCGTGGGGCGAAATTGACCAAAATAGTCAATTTTCCTGTTTGGGACAACAAGGTTACTAGGAGGAAAACATAACAAAAATGTACATGAACGAAATAAGGAAGAAAACAAGTATGAACAACAAGCTAAGAGGCATATTTAAGGATTGTCATAAGGGGCCCTAGGACTCTTGGCCACTAACTAAGGATGAAAACAATTGAATACTTAAGAAAATATGCACTAAAACACATCAAACAAGTTAAACAAAGTTGTTAGACAATGAAAGCAAGTAAGTTAAACCCAAGGAAGAAAAAACAAACACCTAGCTAACCAATCCCTCCTAGATATAGCTAACATAACAAGTATTTACTTCTACCCCTCAACCCTTAAACAAAAAGTGACATATCCAACAACTAAAACTCAACAAATATCACACACACAAAGAGTTTTGGAAAATTTCAGCAGAGCTTTGTTACTATATTCATCTTCCCTCTTTACAATGCCAACCCTCTTATTTATAAAGGAGAGGTGAAGGCTTAGGGTTAGGTCACAAGACACTTGTCACTTTTGGAAAAGTGACAAGTGGACCAACCCTAAAGTGTTTTTGTCTTTTTACCAAAAAGTAACCTTATCTTAAAAGGGAATATTATCCAAAAGGGATCAAATAAAATCTGATTTTACCTCTTAATTACAATGTATACATACCAAAAATCAAATTATGCGAGACTACATATTACAAAAAGTCATTTATCATAAAATGACAAAATTAATATGTCACATCACCATTTTCCTTGGCATTTGTGCCATCCAATAGAATCTTTCATTTCTTCCATATTTTGAAGTTGTAGACGAGGTGATTTAGTACAGTACTCGACCATCCATGGTTGTTGGATTCACCGGGATGAAGCCCTGAGGTGTGGGGAAATTGCAGAGTTGCTTAGCAAGGCAAGGGGCCTTTAGGATTTGGTCATTGTATGTAAGGAAATGTCTTATTTTCAAGCACTTTTCATACCTGATTATACACCCCCTTTGATGCCTATAATTTTCCCTGTGAGTTGGCCGAAGCATGGCTTCGATTTGGGTTTGTTTCGGTGAGGGGACTCCCTGGCCATGAACCTTGAGAGGATTTCCCCTATACCAAGACACCACAAAATTGATTTTAATTGTTCCCATGTTGTATCTTTTTTCATTAACTTTCCTATGCCTTTTATTTGGCACAAATGTGAATCCAGATGAGTAAGATATGGCCTCAGAAAGGTACGCGGGAAGGAGTCGGTAGCGAGACTGATTACAGGAAAATTTGAAATTAGGGAAAAATTATGGGCTGGAAACCAGAATTTACAGAATGATATAGGCCTGCATACCTGTAGCTAAAATAATTTTCCTCATATGTCCCAATTTGGCCTCGGAGATCCCCAATTAAGCCTCTTTCTAGCACGTGCTTTTTGGGCCAATAATGAGTCCATGTCGCTCTAGGGTGTGCCACTGAAATTATGGGCTGAATTTGTGGAGGTCAATGTCATGGATGCATTCTTGACTTCTCCCCAGTCATTTTTACTATTCACGGGAGAAAATCCGCCTCTGTATGGAAAATTTATGCAATTAAAGAGTCCAGTAACCCTTAGTGGGGGGGAATTAAAATTTACTATATAGTTTAAACATATAAAAAAAAAATATTAAAAAAATAATAATTTTATTATATTTTCTAATAATAATTTTATTTAATATATATAATAATAATAATAATAATAATAAATTTAAAATTAAAATTAAAATAATTTTAAAACTTAAACCCCCTTCCCCTGGTGCCCCCGGTTGCCATATGACCAAGCTACAACCAAAATGGATCTCGTCATCTGGTGGTTTGGAGGAGTGGAGGGAGAGGCGGTGGTGTAAGTGAGGTCGTGCGGAGGTGAAGGGAGGAGGTTGGATTGGTTGTCTGTGTGGAGGAGGGATCAGAGGGAGGAGAGGTTTGCACACAGAGTTGTGAGGGGAGGAGGAGGGAGCAGATCGAGGTTTGGAGTGTGGGGTATGTGTGCATAAGGGGAGGGTTCACGTAGGTGGAGGAGAAAAGGGGATTTTTGGTGTGCGGGGGAGTGGAAGGGAATACAGAAGAGGATGAGCGCATAGGTGGAGGGCAGCGGTGGTGTTGGGTGGATTGACCATGCAATGGAGGAGGTGGTGAGGTATTTAGAGAGAGGAGAGGATAGGGAGATGGAGGAAGGAGTGGGGATGGGTGCGCGCATGGGAGAAACAGGTGGAGGGAGGAGATGGTAGGGGTCTATGTATTGGAAGAGGGAGGGTGTGTGAGGGGAGAAGAGGGGGAGGTGGTTGGTGCGTGCAAAGGTGGAGTGGAGTGTGGAGGGATGGGAGAGTGCCTGTGTGTAGTGAAGTGGAGGGTGTGTGGAGGAGTAATGAAGAAGCATGCACAGAAAGAGGAGGAGTTGCAGAAGTGGAGGAGTGGATTTTGAGTTGCAGGCGGAGGTGCTAGGGTTAAAAGGAGGTGGTGGTGGCGCCCCGGTGGTGGATGGGTGGTCGACCACCCCAACTTATTTTTTTGTTTTTTTCAATTTTTGGGTTTTTTCCCAATAGTCATGAGAGGGAGGTTTTGGGTTCAATCCCCCTCCCCTCCTATTTGATTTATGGGATTTTATGGGCATTTATGAGCAGAGGAAAAGGGAGGGGGTTGGGGTTTAAATACCATGGCCTGCAAATGGCCATGCCCAAGAGGGGTTCGAATCCCCTCCCCTTTGAATTTTTTCACAAAGAAATAATTGAATTCACACCAACCAGCAAACATGAACTAGAAACCAATTTGAAATATAAACTAGCAATAAGACAATCATTCTAAAGGCAGAAATAACACTTTTCCATGCAAAAAATTCCACCACAACCATCAAGTTTTTCTTTTGAATTAAGACTGATGGGGGGTTACTTGGCTCTATGTCTAAGGGTTGTTGCATGGTTATGGATGGTTTCTCAATGAATACCCGCACTTGCTGCCAGGAAGCCTCCTTCTTCCATTGAAGACCTATTGCAGAACTCCCTCTCCCCTTGGCCAAAATGCCAAAATGACTTGAGAGAGAGGAGAGGGGGGGTTTTGTGTTTTCTAATTTTTCAATAAAATCAAATTTTCCCAATATTGCATGAGGGAGGCTGTGTGTCCTTCCCATGATTTTATGAATTTTCTGATTTTTTGTAATTTTTCCCACTATTGTTTTAATATTCCTCGAAAATTGTGCAATTGAAAGTTTGACTTTGACTTTGACTTTGACCTTGTGGTTGTGGACTTAGCCCAAAAAAGGTTGTTAGGCGAGACATAGTCGAAATTGGATGCAGGGCACATCGTTGGAAAGGTATCAATGAGCCCGTATAGAATATGTAGTCACCAATCTGAAATAATTCCACCTCATCCCTCAATTTCGGCTCGAAACAGTTGTCGCTTAAAACCCCTGACTTGTTGGTGCGCCCACATGACAACCAATCTTGCGAAAGGCTCCATATCGCCATACGATATCCAATTGAGGAAAATGAAGTACTGTCGGAAAGGTATTGACGAGTAATTCAAAAAGGTGGCCATAGATTTGTTTGTTGGGGACATTAATGGATGTCTTATCTATCATGAAATCTTGCTACGCAATTTGGTTGCCCCCCCTTTGCCCGAAGTAATTGACCAACTTGTGACAACTCTAACCAAGCCATTCGAGGTTGAAATGAGGAAAATGAGGAGCCGCAAGAAATATATTTGAGTCCATTATAGCATGGAATTTCTGAATCTCTTATTTAAAACTCTTTACCAACAATTTTTGAACCCCGAAGCACTGCTACCAATCTAGTGTTTGAAATTGGTCATGAACTTGCGAAGGCTTGTTCTTACCAACCGAGGGTCGAAACCAAACATGGGATATACCATTGTAAAGGTATCACACTTACCTAAACCATGTTTGGGTTTTACTTTCCTTTTAAAACATAAATCTGAACATAATCAGACTAGGAAATCACAACTATTGGTTTTGGCCATTCGGGTGACGCTAACTTTGTGTCCTCCATAGGGGGGGCATACAGACTCAGAATCAGGCTCATGATAGCCCATTGGAAATATTTTTCTAATCCCTACAAGATGGAAGCATTTAATTTCCCAAAATGTGATAGGACCTCATTCCCAAGGGACCCTCCTAGTGACAGGCGAAAGGGGCCAACGTTAAATGTTTTGCAAACTGCGAGCTTAGCTCATGAAATATGAACTGAACAGTCTTGACATGAGTAATTATGATTTGGGAGGGTTAAAAACCTTTTTAAGGTAGTTTACTGATAATATTTCAATGGCAGAGGCCATAGTAACTATGAACCCCACCACTGTCTTCGACGAACCATAGCACAAAGGGACGCTTGTGGAGGAATGAAGGTGAAAAACATCATGTTGAGCCCAAAGAATATTTTTGGGTCAATATTCTTGGCGTCGGAGGGGAAATTCCTTACAAAGCATGTAGAACAATCGGATCACCTGCGTGACAGGCAGGAATACTCGGTGGAAATTTATACTTTCAAAGTGATGGATGTGGGTGAGGGGGGGGGGGGAATTCAACTGTAGTATAAGGACCATTTTTCACATTAGGTATAACCAAAGAATGAAAGTGGTGTAGTAAATATATACAACATAATTTATACTAAGATTCACATAAGATAGAAGAATGGGAATAATGACCAGGGTTTTGTTAATTAATGTGGCCCAAGTGACACGGGTCCCTCACCTGGATTATGGCTTAACTATGAGAATCGAGGCTTAAGGTGAACCTTCGCTCAACACAAAGTCTCATGCATACCTTCGATTCTCAACGCACAAACAAGCATTGAACAAATATATTTTGAAATTAGCGACCCACCGGAGAATAACTGGCAAGCAAACCAGTCAAACAAGGGAGTAAAGAAATATAAAAAACATTTGGAAGTAGGTGTTGAAATATCCAGTGCTCACAAGTGATGGAAATTCATAGGAAAAATGATCGTTGCTTGGAAAAAATCAGATTGTAAGTGGTCAGGTAAAGTGCAATTGAAATCACATAGCTATGTAAGCCATCATGCCATCATGATTTTCATCTTCACCAAAGAATGATATGCTACCTCCTTAGACTTTCTCCGCTGACTTTGATTAAATAACAATCATGTTTACTCCTATTTAAGATAACATTAAGTCAGAGTTTCCCATAAGCCAAGAATGATAAAATGGATCCTAGGAGTTCACTCTTTTCAAACATCCATACAACAATAAGAACAATACCCTTCCCATCAAACACCGGACAAACCAAAAGGAAGACAACCTACGAAATTAAAATGAAAAAGACCAAAACCAAGGGAAAAATCAAAGAGGGGTTTATACTAAAAAATCGAAATCAAACAAGAAAAAGACTCAAAATTGAAACCAAGCAGGAAAAAGGCTTAAGATTGAAACCAAGGAGATATATACAAGCATTAAAAAGGAAACATCAAAATCATACAAGAAGGAAAATTAGAAACAATGAATACATACAAACATAAAATGAACAAGTGGTGACTTATGTACAAGATGACAAGGTCTCTCAGGAGTAAAAGAACTTTAGGTGACGACCATTCACAGGGAATTGAAGCGATTCGCCATCCAAGGTTTTTAATCTAAAAGCATTTGTCCCTAAAACGTCGTAGATTGTGTAAGGACCCAACCATAAAGAATCAAACTTGCGATGTTTGGATGGGGCCTCATGTGCTTTGTCCCACGGTAGGACATCATCTCCTACTTTGTAATTTACCATTGTGGCTCTTTTATCGAAGGAACATTTAACAATGTCTTGCTTCTTTTGGAGGTGTTGGAAGGATTCCTTTCTTACCTCTTCTAGTTCGATGAGTGTGTATAAACAATGTTGTAAAGGTTGGAAATCATCTTCTACCTCAACAATAGCCAACCTCAAGGATGGAATTTGTAAGTGAACAAGAAGGACAGCAGGGGCTCCATACACTAAAGTGTAAGGAATTTGACTTGTTGTTGTCTTAGGGGTTATACGATCAACCCATAAAGAAAATTTTAGCTTTGTGTGCCAATCACGCTTGTTATCTTTGACCTTTCTCTTAAGGATCTGAATCAAATTTTTATTTGTGGATTCGGGCAATCCATTACTTTGGGGGTAATAGGTGGAAGATTGAAAAAGTTGGATTCCATAAGTAATACTAAGGTGGAGCATGAAATCAAACATGAAAATTAATCCATTATCAGTTAGTATCTTAGCAAGGGTTACAAAATGGGATAAAATGTTACGTTCAACGAATTCTACCACCTACTGACTCGTAGCGTTCCTAAGAGAAATTACTTCAACCCACTTTGTAAAGTAGTTTGTAGTTGTTAAGATGAATATGTGACCAGTGTTGGAAGTGGTGAAACTGGCCCAATAAATTCCATGCCCCATATTGTGAAAGGGACTTGGACTTCAATAGGCCTAAGAGGTAAGGCAACTAAATTTTGCTTCTCAGTGAAGCATTGGCAATCTTCGCATTTTCGAACCAGTAAATGGGAATCTTGGTGGAGTGAAAGCCAAAAGTAACATGTGTGTAAAACTTTTGCTACAATGGTTTTGGCTGAAAAGAGACCTCCAAAAACCCTGGAATGGCATTGTTCAAGTGCCATTTGGGCTTGATCAGGAATCAAGCATCGTGACAAAACCCCATCAAGGTTTCTTCGGTAAAGGATTTGGTCTTGTAAAACATACCGGACAACTTGTAAATGAAGTTTTCATTTGGCTTTAGTATCCATGTCTGGTGGGAAAACACCATTGATCAAAAAATAAATGATAGGCACATACTATGGTTGTGATGCTAACTCAGTTTCGTTAACCAGTTCTTCGAAAGCGATTAAGTCATCTACTTGAGGTGATTCAGCTATGACCGAGGGGTGGGATTGGGTTATCAATTCATTTATCCATGTCCCCCTTATGGTTTTCATTGGTTTAATGTCCAAGTCATACTCTTGCATGCACATGATCCATTTGGACCACTTACTATGCAATTCGGTTTGATTCAAGGCAATGACTAAGAGAGATGTAGGCAAAAAACCTAAACTTTGTGGCCTTGGATATAATGTTGGAATTGCTCCAAGGATTTATACAAAAAATAACCATGTTTCTCCAATGTAGAATAGTTTAGTTGGTGTGTCTTCAAATTCTGGCTCAAGAAGGCGATTGGCCTAATATTTTCCTCATGATCCTTTTGTAATAAGATTGTTGAAATTGTCTCTTCTGAAGAATTAGTTTACATGAAAAATTATTTATAGGGATTAGGACTGATTAACAGAAGGACAGAAGCAATATCTTTCTTAATGGATTCAAAATCCTGACGGGTAGGGGGGTCCCATTTGAACCAAATGTCCTTCTTCATAAGTTGATTTAGATGTTTGACTACTTGAGCAAAATCATGAATGAGCGTCTTAGGAAGTTTATCTTTCCAAGAAAGATTGCATTTATTTTTTATTAGTAGGTAAGGGAATATGTTTTATTTCTACCACTCTCTCAAGATCAACTTTGACACCTTCTCGATAGACGATGTGACCCAAAAATTTTCCCTCCATAACACCGAAAATGGTCTTCTTAGGATTTAACGATATGCCAAACTTATGGCATCTAAGAAGAACCTGCCTGAGGTAATCAAAATGAGTACTTTGTTCTTTGGAAAAGATAATGATATCATCGAAGTAGAAAACAATCATATTACCTAATAAGCCATTGAAAGTAATGGCCATGGTGCGTTGAAAGGTGTTCCCAGCATTAATCAAGACAAAAGGAGTCTTGTTATATGCATATGTGCCCCAACGAGTAGTGAAGGTGGTTTTGTGACTATCATAAGTCTTGAGGGCTATCTTATTGTAACCTGAAGACTTCTTGAAGGATATCTTCCATTGGTGGGACGGGGTAGTTGTCTTTTAGGGACACCATATTCAAATGTTGAAAGTTGAAACAAAAATTAATATCACCGGTTTTATTCCTAACAGGAACCAAATTAGATACCCATTGTGAGTAACGGACATGCTATATGACCCGAGATGCTTCCATCTTGTCTAATTCAGCTTTAATTGTTTGTTCCAAAGCAGGGTTGTTCTTTCTTTGTCTATGTTTGTAAGGTTTCAAATCAAGGATTGTGGGTATAGCATGGACTATCTCCTGCATATCAAAAACCTTGAGATCCTCATAGGACCAAGAAAAAACATCATTGAACTCTGTCAAGAATTCCGTGAATTGAGAAATCTCAAAAGGAGAACATTGTGACCCTATATAGATCAGTTTTGGATCTTTATCAATTCCCATGTTTATAGGGATGTCTTCTCGCACCTTCCTAACAAATTCACTATCAATACTAGGTGCAGAAGTAGTGGCATCATTGGAATCAAACATGGATTCTAGTACAGACAAGCCAAGGGGAATCTTATTTGTCTTCAATTGGATTATGTCCCCGGTTTACTCTTCCAACTCATGACTAATATGTAAATCTTTGAATTCCTCCTTGTTTTGAAGGAATCTGCAGATTTGTTCGTCAGTATCAAAAACTTGCCAAGAGTCAACGTTATCAGGTAACACAAGTCTATGTAAAATTTGGAATTTTATATCTTCGATAGACCTTACGAAATCCAAAGTGAAGCAAGAACCAACCAAGGCCAAATTATCAGCTACATGGTTTGCGGCCCTAGGTACGGATTGAGTGTTGAAAGATAAGAACTTCTCAATAAGTTCCTTATCCCTTCGATGGTATTGTTTGAGGCATGGGTTATGAAATTCATACTTGTCTCTAATTTGCTTCACAACCAATTCAAAATCCTTGCTCACCAAAAAATGGTGAATTCCTAAGTCAAAGGCATTTTGGAGGCATTGAATTAATGCTTCATATTCATCCATATTATTAGTATTAGGGAATTCTAATAAAAAAGATAAAGGGATTGCCTTCCCCTTGGGATCACACAAAAGTACCCCAGCCCCATATATGTGCTTGGATTTAGCACCATCAAAATCCATACTCCACACCATTTATTCGAACTCAGAAGGAGGGACATGTGCATCTTCCTTGAATAACACAGTCTATGTACCCATCCCTGTATCTTGAAAAGACACATATTGTGTATTGTAGGAAGCATGTACAACTGCTCTCGATATTTTGGTTCCCTCCTAATGACAACTTCAACACCTTTATGAGGAAAGGTGAAGTGGGTTCCTTCCATGAAGTAACAACCCTTTTTTACTTTGGTGGACCACTCCCTCCCTAAAAGCATGGCATATGCTTCAAGTATATATGCTACAATCACATTTATGAGCATGATCACATCGGAGTCTTGGCTGAAAGTAATGGATAAGTCCTTGATGTAACCAACAGTTTCTATAGTCCTTGAATCCAAAGCTAAGAGATATTTCCATGGGAATGTGCATTCAAGACCCGGTCTTCTCATGAATCGAAGGGGCATGACATTGTGCCTCGCTCCTGTCTCAATGACACAATTATGGAGCACAAAATCAGAAATCAAAATTGAGATATAGAAAGGAGGAACCCTAGGGTCTAAATCAATAACATCATATGCTTCCTTAGGTTGAGAAGAGGACTCTTTGGAAAGAGGAACTCTTTGTTCCATTCGTGGAGTTGGAGGTTCTTGTAGAACACGTGAAAGGTTTTCAAACTGAGAAAGTGTTCTAAGAGCATATAATAATTTCATGCGGGCAAGGACCTTCGCTAGGTCTTAAACGAAATTGTAAGGTCTCGGTATTGGGAAGCATGGTGGTGGATTATTAGGAAACTTTACCTTGTTTGGAGTCTCCATGAAACCCTATTCCTTGGAGGGGAAGGTAGTCTACCATTTGCGGGAAGTTTGCCTTTTTCATTGTCCTTGGGATCGATTTTGGTCCCTTCCACCCCTTGCAGAGTGGTTTTAGGGGCTTGACTCCTAGTTTGTACAACAAAGCTTCCGAAGGCAAGAGGATCATCATCCCAAGGAACCAAATCTTCCATGTTCACTTGGTTATTTTGGGAAGTGGAGGCAAGCTTGTTTTTCACTGGAGGTAGAGGGGATTTTCTGGTTTTAGACAATTCTAGGTGACGTGTATATGAGTAACAATACTCGGGATCATGGAAGTCTTGGAAAAAGTGGCACCAATCGACTTCAGCAACATGTTGTCTAAGAGGAGGAGTAGGAGGAAAAGGAGGCCTAGGCATCGTAGGAGCAGTAAACTGCAAGTCATTCACCTTTCGATTAAGGGAAAGTATTTGGTTGTTCATGTTCATTAACAACTTGAGTTTTTCAAAACTTTCCCTTTATTCAATCCTCGAAGTTTGGGTAGGTGGAGGTTCATACCGAGGACCCTTATTTCGAGGTACCTCATTCCTAGGCCTCCCGTTAAAACGGGGTTGCGCTAAAGGTGAGGGAATCATACCAGATTCCTCCATGTTTCTCTTGATTTCCAGGGCGTTGGCCTTTGTCGCATCTAAAGTTTGTATTGATTTGTCTTTCAATATATAATTTACATTTGGATTCATAGAGGTCATGTAGTAATGAAACAAATTGTTCCTAGATGGTTGGGAAGCAGTTGGGATCATATTCAAGGTTGAGGTAAAGCATTGATTAAAGTTTCAAATTTTGTCTCACTCATGGATGGAGGTGGTTGTGAAATCCTTTAGTAGAGAAGCCTCAGCATCTGCCCCTTGGAAACGCTTCTTGAATTCTTGGACCATAATGTTCCAATCTAGGATACTATCATTGGGAAGCAAGCGATACCATCTCATCGCTTCACCCTCAAAGGTTATTACAAAAATTCTAATGATGACATCATGAATTATTATGTCCAAGAGTGCTAATACATCATAGAACTTTTGTATATGTTCCTCAGCATTCAATCTACCAGTTCCACTGAAATTAGAAAGCTTGTTTGGGGCATCTGCAGGTATGTCATGAAGAGGTCGGGGAAACCTCAAAGGATTCTCGGGTTGCCAGGGAATTTCCATTGGAAGAGCTACGGGAGGAACAACAATAGTTGTTGGAAAGACGAGAGGAACAACCTGAGGGATAGTAATTGTTGATGGATTGACTAAACCTTGCTTTAGTAGCGGGATTTGAATAGGAGGAGAGGAAGAGGGTGACTCAGCTCGCACAGTAGGTGTAATGAGTTTCTCTGGTTTCTTAGGTGTATGTGTCTCACTACTTGTTTTTTTTCATGAAATTTGACTTCTTGTATTCCTGGGGGACATTGTTTCCCTAGTCTTAGGATATTTTCGCCCTGCCAGCTTGCAAGGGGATAAAGTAAGTACTTTAAGTACAAGAGATGTATCACACTGACAGTCCTACTCTTTCTAACATGATGTTGATTATCCCAACTATAAACAAAGATTTGTTTTCATTCTTCTCAAAGTGGAAGGTAAAGTATGACATATTTATAACTTCTCACGTGAGTTCGAACAAGTAAAATCGGACACTAAAAAGGTAAGAGGAAAGGAAAATGTGATGGTATTTATGACTCCTGGATGCAACGAAATTTCAAGGGAACTGAACTATAAGAATTACCAAAGAAAATTCCAAAGGATCACTGAAAGACCTTGCCACAATATTTTGTCAATAGGTGGGAAAAGGATCCCAAAGAATTTGGGTCCAATGCTCAGTACAAGTTTGGGATACAATAAAAACTGAAGAGGTTTGCAAGGTCCCCAGTATGGTTGCTAGAAAAGGGACGTGTTATAAGAAAAATATGTTTCTTGGGATAGATCTGACCTATCCGACTGTGAAGCCAGTTACAACCTCTTTGATAGCTCGACACGAGGCAAAGACTACCTGCACCTCAGATGGTCCTTTGCCTGAGGTGGTAATGAAGGGGAAAAATGAGAGGTGTAAGACCTACGAGAAGTATTTCTTAGGACAACCCACTCTGGGTGTTATCCTCCCTCAACTTCCTGGATGGCCAAAATGTCCTGGGGTGTGAAAATTATGGACAATGAGATGAAAATAAGCTTGATGATTTTTAGGACAGAAAACTAAACAAAGTGAACAACGGTTTTTCACTCCCTTAAAACCTTGGAAAATGGCCCAAAATGGGTTCTCGGGGTAAACTGGGGTCCTAGACAATTAAACCAATGGATGCCTCAAGTGAAAAAGTGAAAAAATAAAAATGAAATGTTGTAAATTGTGAACAACAAGTTGTTTGAAGCTTTTAAGCCAAGGAAACAAGCCCAGGATGGCTTGGTACCTCCCGAGGTGACCCGGGAAGTGATCTCGGAATATTGCCAAATCAAAAAGGGGGCTCTAAAACAAGATGGACAACCTTTTTACAAGTTGTTACAACTATGTTTGGGAGAGTATTTACAACTTCAATTTTGATTTGTGGATGAAGGGTGGAATGAAAAAAGGTTTGACTTTAAATGTATTTTATTGGTGAATTTTTAGTTATTAACACATGCCTTGGACACCACACTATTTTGAAGGTTATCTCAATCAGGAAAACACATCCTTGAACTGTTCCAACTAGTATAAGAAGAGTAGTCTTAGAAAACTACGATGGTTAGGTTGAAGAGTGCCCCATGTAGTTCAAAGAAGCAGGGATTAACCACTTCTCGTCACTATTGCTTTCGGAACCTTAAAGCCGCTTGGATGGAAGAAGGATACCTGCGAAGGAAGAGGCCCAGGACCTCGCCCTTAAGGGAGTTTTAGTTGAGCTTACCCAAGCAGAGTAGTATTCCAACCAAGCTAATCTATTCAACTCCTTGATTGTGTGGTACTAATGAAAGACCACTCAATTTATACTAACTAGACAACTTCTGAGGGGCTCCTGATAAAGACTCCATGGCTTTGACTCTTAGTATCCTATAAAATTGAAATTTCTTGAAATAAAGGACTAGGCCATCCACGTGGCAAGGTCACTTCTTTCTTTCACAAGCGTGCCTCCTAGTCAATGAATTTGAAATCTATGTAAAAATGTATACAAAAACAAGTAAATAGGTATCTGACATATATGTCACGGCTAAATAATATATGTATGTATATAGCTAAATAGTATAGGTTTTGTTTTGAGTGTATGGGGCGGACCCCTGCTTTTTTTTCAAGTGTTTTGTGATTTTTTGAGTGTATTTAGCTTGTTGATTTTTGCATGGCCTCTTTAGGGGAAGCCACATGTAGATTAGTGAGTGAAAAATTATACAATGAAAAGATGAAAAAATCAACTATTTTACAAGTAAAAAATTATATCATTCAACCCAAAGGAATGGGTTGAGGCTCTTTGCGAGTGGCAAGGCCGTCATGTGCATGAAATCCCCAACTAATTTCTTGTATGGGGATTGTAAGTTTACTCATTGGAATTTAGAAATAGTGATGATTATCTACGAAAGTACAGATTAGATTTTATAAACAGAAATTTACAAGTAAACTACTCAAACTATCTTATATCAACATGGGTATGTGTCCCAAAATTTTTAGGATGTGTGCTAATGAATGTAAGGTGAATATGAGAGTGATCGGGTAGATTTACTGATCAGGTTTCATGTTTTTTCCTCACTGTCCTGCTATCCTCTTTGCCTCAAACAATTCTTCAGGTGGTCTCCATTCGCTTAGGAGAAGCAAAGTAGGTGACCAGATTGTATCCTTGCAGGAAAACAATGAAATTTTAGTTATTTTATATGGAAAAACTGAAATAAATGAAATGGAAATTTGCACATAAAAGATAGATAACAACCAACTAAGATGGTTGTCCCGTGGGGGGGAATTGACCAAAATGGCCAATTTTCTTGTTTTGGACAGCAAGGTTAATAAGAGGGAAGCATAACAAAAATGTACATGAACAAAATAAGGAAGCAAACAAGTATGAACAACAAGCTAAGAGGATTATTTAAGGCTTGTCCTAAGGGGCCCTATGACTCTCAACCACTAACTAAGGTTAAAAATAGTTGAATACTTCAGAAAATATACACTAAAACACATCAACCATGTTAAACAAAGTTGTTAGACAATGAAATAAGGTAATTTAAACCCAAGGAAGCAACGACAAACACCTAGCTAACCAATTCCTCATGGAGATAGCTAACATAACAATTATTTACTTCTAACCCTCAACCCTTAACCAACAAGTGACATATCCAACAACTAAAATTCAACAAGTATCACACACACAAAGAGTTTTGGAAAATTTCAGCAGAGCTTTGTTACTATATTCATCCTCCCTCTTTACAATATCAACCCTCTTATTTATAAAGGAGAGGTGAAGACTTAGGGTTAGATCACAAGACACTTGTCACTTTTGGAAAAGTGACAAGTGGACCAACCCTAAAGTGTTTTTGTCTTTTTACCAAAAAGTAACCTTATCTTAAAAGGGAATATTATCCAAAAGGGATCAAATCAAATCTGATTTGACCTCTTAATTACAATGTATACATACCAAAAAGAAAATTATGCGATACTACATATTACAAAAAGTCATTTTTCATAAAATGACAAAGTAAATATGCCACATCACCATTTTCCTTGGGATTTGTGTCATCCCAAAGACTCTTTGATTGTTTCTATATTTTACAGCTATAGATGAAGTGATTTAGTACAGTACCCGACCATCCATGGTTGTTGGATTCATTGGGATGAAGCCCCAAGGTGTGGGGAAATTGCAGAGTTTCTTAGAAGACTAAGGGGCCTTTTGGATTTGGTCATTGTATGTAAGGAAATTCCCATTGTTCAAGAAATTTTCAGACCTAATTATACCCCCCCTTTGCTACTTTTAATTTTCCCTATGAGCTGGTCGAAGCATGGCTTCGATTTGAGCTTGTTTCGGTGAGGGGACTCCCTGGGCATGAACCTTGAGAAGATTTTTTCCTTATACCAAATAGCCCCAAAAATGATTTTTATTGTTCCCATGTTGTAGCTCTATTCGCTACCTTTCTTCTACCTTTATTTTGGTGCAAATCTGACTCTGGATGAGTAAGATATGGCCCCGGAAAGGTACACGGGAAGGAGCCAGTCGAGAGATTGATCAGGCAAAAATTTGAAATTGGGGCAAAATTATGTGCTAGACACCAGAATTGACAGGCTCCTACATGCATGCATACCTATAGCTGAAATGGGTTTTCCTCATCCGACACAATTTGGCCTCAGAGACCCCCAATTAGGCCTCCTTTCGATGCAGGCTTTTTGGGCCAATAATGAGCCTCTGTCCCTCTAGGTCGCGCCACTGAAATTCTGAGATAAATTTGCAGAGGTGAATTCCATAGATGAATTCTTGACTTTGCCCCGGTCGTATGGGCGAAAATATGCCTCTGTATGGCGAAGTTATGCAAAGTAACCCTTAGGGGAGGGAAATTAAAATTTACTATATAGTTTAAACATATATAAATGAAATTTATTAAAAAAAAATTATTATTATATTTTCTAATAATAATTTTATTTAATATATATGCATAATATATATATAATTTAAAATTAAAATTAAAATGATTTTAAAACTTAAACCCCCCTCCTCTAGCACCCCTGGTCCCCATATGACCAGGCTGGAACCCAAATGGATCCCATCAGCTGGTGGTTTGGAGTAGTGGAGGGGGAGGCGACAGTGGAAGTGAGGTCGCATGAAGGTGAAGGGAGGAGTTTGGGTTGGTTGTCCACGTGGAGGAGAGATCAAAGGGAGGAGAGTTTGCGCGCAAACTTGTGAGGGGAGGAGGAGGGAGAAGATCGGGTTTGGAGTGTGGGGGTCATGTGTAGAAGGGGAGGGTGTGCATAGGTGAAGGAGGAAAGGGGATTGCTAGTGTGCGTGGGAGTGGAAGGGAATACAAAAGAGGAGGAGCATGTAGGTGGAGGGAAGACATGGTGTTGGGTGGGTTGACTGCGTGGTGGAGAAGGTGGTGAGGGATTTGGGGAGAGGGAAGGATAGGTAGATGGAGGAAGGAGTGGGTATGGGTGTGTGTGCGGGAGGAAGAGGTGGAGGGAGAAGGTGGCAGGGGTCTTCATATTGGAAGAGGGAGGGCGCATGAGGGGAGGAAGAGGCAGAGGTCAAGGAGGTTGTCGGTGTGTGCAAAGGTGGAGTAGAGTGTGGAGGGATGGGAGAGCGCATGTGCGTAGTTAAGTGGAGGGTGTGTGGAGGAGGGATGAAGCAGTGTGCAAGGAAAGAGGAGGAGTGGAGGTCGAGTTGCAGGCATAGGTATTAGGGTTTAGAGGAGGTGGTGGTGGAACCCTAGTGGTGGATGGGTGGCCAACCACCCCAAATTAATTTTTTAATTTTTTCAATCTTTGGGTTTTTTCCCAATAGTCGGGAGAGGGAGGTTTTGGGTTCAAGCCCCCTCCCCTCCTATTTGATTTCCGGTAGTTTATAGGAATTTATGAGCAGAGGAAAAGGGAGGGGGATGGGGGTCAAATCCCAAGGCCTACAAATGGCCATGCACATGCCTTCATACTCAGCCATAGTAAAAAATTTAAACCTCAACCCTCAATTTCGGCCCGGAACAGTTGTTGCTCAAAACCCCTGACTTGTTGGTGGGCCCACATGGCACCCAATCTTGTGAAAGGTGCCATATCATCATACAATATCCAATTGAGGCAAATGAAGTACTGTTGAAAATATATCAATGATTAATTCGATGATTTGTCCATATATTTTTGTTTTGGGGCCATTATTGGCTATCTTATCTATCATGAAACCCTGCTTCGCGAGTTGGTTGCCTTACTTTTCCCAAATTAATTGACCAACTTGTGACAGCTCTAGCCGGTCCATCCGAGGTCGGAATGAGGAAAATGAGGAGCCATTGGAAATTTATGTGAGTCCATTACAGCGTGGAATCAATGAATCTATGATTTAAAACTCTTTACCAATAATTTTGGAACCCTGAAGCATTGCAACCAATCTGGTGTCCAAAATTGGTCATGAACTTGCAAAGGCTCGTTCTTACCAACCGGGGGTCGAAACCAAACATAGGATATACCATTGGAAAGGTATCGTACTTCAATATCTATGTTTTCCTTTCCTTTTAAAACATAAATCTGAAAAAAATCAGACCAAGAAATCACAACTATTGGTTTTGGCCATTCGGGTGACGCTAACTTTACGTCCTCTGTAGGGGGGTCATGTGAACTCAGAATCGGGATCATGACAGCCCATTGGAAATATTGTATTGATCCCAACAAGATGGAAGAATTTTATTTCTCAAAATTTGACCAGACTTTATCTTATCCTTTGCGACAGGACCCCGTCCCCAAGGGACCCACCTAGTGATAGCCGAAAGGGGCCAACATTAAATTTTTTTCAAACTGTGAGCTTGGCTCATGAAATATGAACTAAACAGTCTTGACATGAGGAATTATGATGTGGTAGGGATCACAACCCTTTGAAGTTATCCAACTGATACTCTTTCAAGGGTAGAGGCCATAGTAACTATGACCCCCATAACACAAAGGGACGCTTGTGGAGGAATGAAGGTGCAAAAAATCATGTTGAGCTCAAAGAATATTTTTGGGTCAACAGTACATCCAAACCGAAATGGATTTCCTAAACATCTCATCATTGGGAGCTACCTATCGACATGTTGTCAAAATCGAGCATAAATTTAGGCACTGGAACAAATGGGAATTCGGGTTTGCAAATATGAAACAACCAAAGCATCGTAAAGACAACCCTCACCAATAGCCTCTACACAACCAACCAAAGACAAAGGAAAAAAAGGGTAAATTAATTATGAAGAATGAAATTGGTAAGTAGCGTGACTTCCACAAAATCCCCTGGCACAACACTGATGAATGTCGCTCAAAATAGTCATTAGTGGTCGAGGTCAAAGACACAGAGCTAAAACATGATTCAGAATCCAATCCAGAAAATATTGAAAACAGACAGATCATCGACACAGAACCCACTGCTACTTTCATGACCACAACAATTCAACTGGAAGAACCAATAGATCCTGAAGAAGGGGAGCGCCTCTTCCATTCACAGATGTGGGTGAGGGGGACCCCATTGCATTTCATTGTTGATAAGGACAGCCAGAAAAACCTCATCTCAGCTAAGGTCATCAAACAGTTTTGGTTGTCAATAACACCACACCTGCAGCCATACAACATTGGGTGGCTTCACCAGGGACGAGATCTTCACGTCAGCCAGCAGTGTCGCATGTCCTATGGCATCCATCCCTTCAAGGATGAGGTAGTATGTGATATTTCCCCTATTTATGTTTGTGATGTTGTTTTGGGAAAACCATATATGTGGAAACGTCATGTTGTATATGAGTCTAGACCTCGTAGTCTCATTATTACTTTGGGACGTCATCTTTACAGGATACCAGAGGTAGTTCTGACTACTGCTCCACTAAAACAACACTGCAAGTTAATCTCTCATACTGCAAAATTCATCCTCTTCATAGTCTTTTCAAAAGATGCACAGAAGCCACCATTCTAGCAAGTCTTGCACTCTATATTTTTATAGTCTCTTAACGATTATTTCATTAATATAAATCAAGTTTTGTTGTATTTCTTTGTTTATGGCAATTTTCATGAGCATTGTAATATCTCTTCTTTCATTTCATTCCAAAATTAACTTGCATTAGTGGTATCAGAGTAGGATGCTCTTGATAATTTTTCAGTGCATGTCCCCGACAAGGTCTGAGTATAACCAGTTGGGTCTCGAGTTTGTCTCTCTTGAGGATAATCACTCTCACACACCCAAGAAACCCTTGATGGTGGCAGAAAATAAAAATGGTGGAGAAGAAGATTCTATTAACATGTTGCTTGAGAAATCTCTGGCGCGACAGAGGGACGAAATGATGGACAGTTTTCCACACTTCCTTCAAAATCTGTCGACAGAAATAGGTGCATCTTCATCAAGCGGCCATTTTGGAGGAACCTCTCCCTTCAAGGTAAAAGTTAATTTTGATATTCCCATATTTTAACGTCAGATATATGTAGATGCCCTAGAAAAATGGTTAAATCTATTAGAAGGTTATTCTCTGTTCAAAAATTTTCTGACGGGGAAAAGATCACCTTTGCACTCTTCAAGGCTCCTCCCCACGTCAAACATTGGTGGGAAAATTATTGGGAGAAAATTTCCACAGAGGAATATGGAATATATGGGGCTAAGCCCACTTGAGATATTTTTTGTGGACAGTACTAACCTATTGATAACTATGAAGACTAGTACATGAGATGGACCACACTGCGGTAAGAGAAGAGCCAAACAATGTTGGAGTTAACAAATAGTTTCCATACCTTGCGCACCAAGTTGGGTATCAAAGACTCTGAGTGGCATCAGGTTCTGAAATACCATGGGTCTCTTCATAGGTACATCCAAATCAAAATGGATTTCCTAAACATCTCATCATTGGGAGCTGCCTATCGATATGTTGTCAAAATCGAGCAGAAATTTAGGCACCAGAACAAATGGGAATTTGGGTCTGCAAATATACAACAACCAAATCATGGTAAAGATGGCCCTAACCAACATCCTCTAGACAACCAACCCAAGACATAGGACAGAAAGGGTGAAGTAAAGACAAACAATGACACTAGGAAGTGGTGTGACTTCCACAAAATCCCCTGGCACAACACCGATGAATGTCGCTCAAAACAATCATTGGTGGACAAGGTCAAAGACATGAAGCCGAACATTGATTCAGAATCGAATCCATAAAATATTGAAAACAGACAGATCATCGATGCAGACCCCACTACTATTGTCATGACCACAACAATTCATCCAGAAGAACCAGTAGATCCTGAAGAAGTAGAGCGTCTCTTCCATTCACAGATGTGGTTGAGGGGGACTCCATTGCATTTCATTGTTGATAACAACAGCCAAAAAAAACTCATCTCATCTAAGGTCGTCAAACAATTGGGGTTGTTGACAACACCACACCCGTATCCATACAACATTGGGTGGCTTCACCAAGGATGAGATCTTCGCATCAGCTAGCAGTGTCACATATCCTATGGAATCCATCCCTTCAAGGATGAGGTAGTGAGTGTATGATATTTCCCCTCTTGATGTTTGTGATGTTTTTTTGGGCCAAGCATATATGTGGAAACTTCATGATATCTATGAGTCTAGACCCCGTAGTGTCATTATTACTCTGCGAGGTTAGCTCTACAGGATACTAGAGGTAGTTCCGACTACTGCTCCACCAAAAAAACACTGCAAGGTAATCTCTCATACTGCAAAATTCATCCTCTTCACAGTCTGTTTAAAGGATGCACATAAGACCAATATAACCATTGCAGCCTCAACACCTTCTATCCAGTAATAACATATTGTTGGAGAGACAAAAGATATTGTTTCTTCACCTACAATGGTTCCTACACAATGCCCCGTCCAACCCAAAGACAACAAGTTGGTCGAACAGATTCAACCCCTCCAACAACAGGTTTGTGACAGTCTTCCACAAGCCAAGAAGCACAACTTCTCCAACAAGGCACACAACTCACCAAACATCAAATTGAGAAAAAAATTTCCCATCTTACCTGGGCACTCAACACAATGGAGACCATTTCTTTCTAAGGGGGGAGGATTGATCCAGGTGGATATTGGTGGCCACCCACCTATTCCAACTGGATCCTCTTTACAACTTTTATTGGAACATGTTCTTCTGTACTTCTTTGTAATTGTGGATTCTACACTTTCAAGTTAGTTTGAAGCCCTACACATCTTCCAGGTGGATACTGGTGGCCTCCCACCTAATCCAACTAGCTTATTTTGTATGTTTTCATGTCAAAACATCTTGTTGTACTTCCAGGGCCGTTTTGGGGCCCTAAACAGTGTTTTTTTGGCTCACCATAGTCAAACTGTAGACATAGTCAGATTTTGATGGTGTAATGCGTAATTATTGAAAATATCTTTCCAACAGGCTATCATGCGCCTAAAATGGAGATCGTATGCAAATGTTACGACCCCGAAAAGTTAATGTACTAAATTACCCAAACAGGGCCCACATGACTTTTGGTGTTTCATCTCCTAGGGTTAGGTTTTTGGATGTCTAGGGTTTTGGTATTCATGTTTATCATAAAAATCCCTTCAGATCCTCATTGTAATCATCATCTTGCGAATTAGCGTAGTCATCACATCTCTTCTCAAAGATAAAGCTGCCACCATTCAAGCGAATCTTACACTCTGTATTTTTATAGTCTCTTTACAATTCTTTCATTAATAGAAATCAAGTATTGTTGTATTTATCTGTTTCTAGAAAATTTCATGAGAATTTCATTGTAATATCTCTGCTTTCATTTCGTTCCAAAATTGATCTGGATCAACAACTGATTTCTGAGCTTTGCAGTGAAATGAACGATGTCAAATATCATCTTGATCTTTTGGACCATCGCATTGCCATGTCAGTAGACATGCACAATACGCGAGATGCCCCGCCAGTTCCTGCAATTGTTGGAGCGATGATGCCCTCCCTCCTTCCTTTTGCACAAAACTGATGCTTCATATGAGGGACATCAAGTTCATATTTTTTGTTAGTAGTATTTTTCATCTATATCAGGTCCTCTTAGCTATTAATCTTGAGTCCATATTAGCAATATTGTTCTTTGTCATTTTGTGTCCAGAATTATCAATCAATCTCTATGTCATAATAGCCCCTTGGCTTTGTATAAATTTTGATGTATTAAGTTGTTCCGTTTTGAAAACTCAGCTGGAGTAGAGTTGTTTTCCAATCATGGCGAATCTTGCTCCAACGAACAATTGGCACTTTGTAATCACGTTTTCATGATAGGAACTTTATAGAAAACTTACTTACAAAAAAACATTATGGGTTCAAGAGGTAGGGTTCATTACAAAGTCTTCACATGGATTGAAGTGAAAGAATATCCCACTACATCATCCATAGTTACCAATCTCGACTCAATGAAAACAATGTCATATGATTTTGAGTATCCCATGTCAATAATTAATCTATTCAACCTATTGAATTTTAATTTGTGTTTCCAATCAATTTGAAGTCATATTTCTACACACATATTCAAGTCCACGATGTACCATACCTTCCATATACCTTGAGATTATTTGTGTTKCTTCTAGTGAACCTCTTTGGTACTTTCCATGAGTTGTGACACAAACCCRACTGTGTAACTCAAAACTAACATCACAATAGTGAGATAGATCAAACAATACACCAAGTGATCATATAAATTTGCATCCATCGGCTTCCAATCATCATGATAATATAACAACATTCTCCTTTAGTTTTCAATTCACCATATTAGTTCTTTTATTTCTTGTATAGACTTGGTTTGGGACTAAAGTATGCTACCATCCATCTCCCATATTTCCACACCTAAATATGAAGTATGCCCAAATATTCCATTTCAAATAGTTTGTGCATCTCACATTTTAGTATTTTAATTCTTTAGTCATATCACTTGTAATGATTATATCATCTACTTACAACACCACAATTGCAATATC
>ML838768.1:0-15020 GCA_009831015.1 Picea engelmannii
TGTGTTGTGTTGATGTGGTTGTTCATGGATGTTATGTTTATGCATGATTAGTATAGATTTGTTTACTATATGATTGATGTGCAGTAATAATGAATGTTAAAGTGGGTTATTTATGTTGCAATCTATGTTATAAGGGTTCTACACAATAGAGTTTGTTAACTAATCAAAGGGTCTGAATAAATATATTGTGCACAAGGTGGATAAATAGTAATGGATATGATGACATCCTCACATCCCATTGTCCTTGCAGAAACTTGGTTCCTGTAGCCCCCGTAGATACCTAGGGTGATACTTCAATTGCATGCAAGCGATGCCAAAAGGGTCGATATTTGAAGGGTTTTGTTGGTTGAATAAATTGAACCCAGGTTCTTATAACCGCACACCAACACATGGTTTTGTTGTCAAGACCCATAATCTGTAATTGAGGGAATGATTTAGAGGCCGAATAAGAAAGAGATCGTCAAATTGATAGAAAGGAAGGAGAGAGAATTTTCCCAAGGAGAGAACAAAAACCCTTAGATGAGAAACATACAATGGTTGCAAAGGTATGTGTTCACAGAGGTGCATGAGATTTTCTTTGGAGATTTTCTGATTATTTTAACTGAATGGTTAGAAAGATTAGTGGAGAATACCATAAGATATTGTATTGTAGCCCCGTGGAACTAGAACCCTGAGTTGGTAAGACAATTGAATTATCTAAGTAATACTACTTCTCACGCAGTTGATTTATGGTTAATTAGAATATTGGAGGGTTATATTACGGAATTTGCAGTAGATTGTACCCAGTCATATAGTGTTGCAGAAAGGGATTTCTTCAAGGGTCCACATGAAAGGTTTATGAAAGAATTAGGTACCTGGAGAAATATTTTCTTGTGATACAAATGTGTTATGACGATGGAATATGACTACTAAATGGATTTTCACACATAGGTTAACTAGGGGATGACCAAGGAATAGTCTGAAGGTAGGAATAAATGAAGAAAGAAATGACGAAGGAAGGGAGGGACTGAGGATGCAAATGAATGAGGAAGGTATACCAGAAGAAGAAGATGAGTTTGGAGTATTATGAAATGGAAGAACGTACAAGAGTTTGAAGATTGGGGTTGAGGAAAGAGAGTCACACAGTGAATATGAGAGGAAAGAACCCAGTGCAATAGTCTAGATTGTAGAAATACCACACACAAAAGGAGAGGAAGAGTATTCTCAGTTCAGTATTATAATAGAAGAGTCGTTAAGTCCTACTTAGGTTGCATCCTGTGTCGATTCCATGACCCCATGTGTGTCACCTATATATGAGATAACATCTGAGGATTTGTCAAAATCACTTATAGTTATCCTAGGAAGACATAGTAGTAGTATCTAGAGCAATGGAAGAAGTACTTCAAGTCAGAGTCAACCAACATCACCATGGATAGGTACTACGCAAAACACCGTGGCAGGGGTAGATAATACATTGAGAATCCTTGTGTTCCAAGGAGTTGGGCTAGAGTACCTAGAACAACATCTATTTGTATGTGAGACAATTTCGGTTGCGAAGAATGTCCATTATGAGGCCACAAATATTGTGCAATTGGAAACAATGTTTAGAGGTCATGCATTAGTATGGTACATGAAACTGTAGAGTAATAAACCAGCAGGTCAAACAAGGACACTAGAAGAAATTAGACAAGCATTATTGAAAGAGTTCAAGAAACTGAAGTCTGAGTCACAGTACATCACAAAATTGAAGGAAATTAAACAATTTTAGACTAAGTCAATGTGGGACTATGATCAAAGATTTAAGGATTTTATGGGTAGATTGACATTCCAGATTCTTTATCAACAACACAGACAATGGTTTATTGCAAGACTATTTCCACACATTTGTTTCTCGTTGATACGACAAAAGGTTTTGTCGCATCCTGAAGCTTTGGAGATTGCAATGAATATGGAAGCATCTCTCGTAGGGGATGGAGGGGGTATGTCTCAAGTCCAGACCCGGTTAGCCACCTTGAAAATTCAATTAGCAGAACTGATGAAATGAAAGGAGAAGTGGAAATAAGAATGGTGTGTCAAGTGTAGGATTGAAGGCCACCATAAGGATGAATGCCCAGCCTTTGTGTAGTATTTGGAAACTGGAGCACCAAGCCCATTACCAGGAGGGGGGTGCTACGAAATATGAAAGAAATGGGGACATCATCCACACGATTTTCCATTGTTGAAAAATACTAGAGTACGCCAAGGAATTCTTTTTGTAACTTTTGCAAGTCAATAGGGCATGAAGAGAAGGATTTTTGCGCATTATATTTTATGAGAGAGCACACTTAAGATATGTATAGAATTTGGGAGGAAAATTTTGCAAAAAAAGAAGGTGGTCCACAGTATAATACTCAGAGAGGATTTAATATAGGAGGCCAAGGAGGATTTGGTAGAGGTCGAGGCAAAGAAATTTTTGGCAGAGGAGGTAGAGGCCCAATAATATTCTACAATTGTAATCAACCAGGAAAATTATCTCATGACTTCCCAAATCCTTGTACAACCTACACGTATTGTATATCAATAGATCATGTGACAGAAGAATATCCCCAATTACTTGTGAAGTGGCAGGAAAGAGGGAATCAGAATCAAAACCTGAATCATAACATACATAAGATATCAGCATAGATACATGATGAAGGAGACAAAATAGAAGTTGTCATGAGTGGAGGAGCTAATACATGGGTTGACGTGAAAAATGGAGGGAGGTAGAGTGAGCAATGGGTGAGGAAATTAGTAGGAGGTATGCATACATTTGACCCACAACAAGAAAACGAGACATATCAACAGACAAGGAATGAGATACTAGGACCAAATTGGATATCATCATATGATCATATACAACCCCTTTGGTTGACATGCCTTTGATATATGATCGTACTACCCCGAAAAGGTCCCTTGAAAAGGTGAGTCCTTTGAAATAATTTATGAAAATTTGTTTAGCATTGATGGAAGATGAAGTTGTATTAAATGCATTGCACAGAATGATTGATAATTGCGCACAAGAAAGGGAAATTCCTACCACACATAGGGCAATGAATTAGGTTCAGAGGACAAGCAATGAGTTCATATTAAGTGCGTAGATTAGGGATTATGTCATGGACCAAGTCATTTTAGACTTGGGTTATAATGTAAATGTTTTTCCGAAGTAAATATGGGAAATGATGGGGAAGCCGAAGTTGATTTGGTTACCCATATAGTCAAGATTGGTGAACCAACACAAAATAGTACCATTTGGTTGGTTGTTAATGGTACCTGTAAATATAGAAGGAGTGTGCAATGTATCATATTTTGAAGTCATTGAGATTGTGGGTGATAGTCATCCATATCCATTTCTAATAGGGCTTGAATGGGCCTTTGAAAATCATGCAATTACTAATCTGAAGAAAAGGGAAATGATCTTTGAATTAGGGGACTTGAAGGTTATTGCATCGTTGGATCCAAAAGAAGGAAAGAGGTATATCAAACCAACCAAAGGGGAAAAAATTGATAACATATATAATATGACACATGAATGTATGACTATGTTAATCCAATTACATATGACACCCTAAGTTGGAGAAGCATTAGCTCATGTGTGTCAGATTCAGAGTAAATACTGGAATGTTGGCATCAAAGGATGCATGAAGTGTCAACCATAAGGTGTGCCCGCATTACTCGATCATTGTACTGGATTGGAATGGAGTTATGTGACCCACCCAAGTATGATGGTTTGACTGAAATAGAATATTTTGTACAAATGTTTGAATTGCAGATACCCGAACAATAAAGATTGTTGGCATTAGATGTTGTCTTAAAATCCACTCTATCCAGATGGTGGGATGCACATAAAGAAGAAATAGAAGACTGGCATGAGTGTAGAATATTGATGTAAGTTAGATTTGGTACCAAGGTTAAGTATATTGCGTAGAAATATGCAGGAGTAAGTGATCTGGAAGAACATATTTCACAGTGCATAAACATATGGAGTTCGATACCGAAGAAGGAATGGATGCATAAGTTCATACATACATTGGATACGATCCCCAAAAACTAGTACTTGGAACTATAAATGCGTAGAGAAACAATGAACTGGGACGATCTAACTCAAAGGTTTAAGGTAACATTTACTTTTGAAGATGGATCCTCATTGGTAGACACAACTTTCCAAGCCATTAGAACTAGGGTTTTTCATAAGAAGGGATGATGGATGTAGTACCTGTGTGTAGGGCACATAAAACTTCTATGACAGTTCATGAATTGTGGAATTTTATAATGTGGATCAAGAATATTAGGATGAGGATGATCCAAGAATATACAAATACCTAAAGTTGAGGGGAAACACATAGTGGAAGGTCCAGAGCTTGAATATGTTGTGTATGCACAACCATTAAGGACACATAAGGTAAATATTTGGACAAAATAGAATCCAGATTTTGTGCATATAGGAGACTACTGGAATCATGAAACTGTGGAAAAAATTGTAGACTTATTGCATGAGTATCAGGATCTATTCCCAACCACGTTTTCATAAATGAAAGGGATAGTTGGTGAGCTAGGAGAAATGAATATCCCTTTGAAACTAGATGCTAAGCCAGTAAGACAGAGACCCTATAGACTGAATCTGAAGTATAAAGAGAATAAAACAATGGATTAGTCCAATGGTAGTACAAGATAATAAAACAAGGGGAATCTGAATTTGTGTAGACCTAAGAAAGATAAATGATGCATGTTTGCATGATACATTTCCAACACCTTTTACAAATGAAGTGTTAGATAATGTAGGGGGACAAGAGGTCTATTCCTTCATGGATGGATTCTCAAGATATCACCAGATAAAGATTGCATAGGAAGACATACATAAGACTACCTTTGCGACAAAATGGGGAACGTACCAACACACAGCCATGAATTTTGGGCTGACGAATGCACCTACAATTTTCTCAAGAGTAGTGGTCGTAGCCATTAAAACATTTATTCATAAGTTTCTTGAAATTTATTTAGATCATTGGACTGTGTTTAGTCTCTTGAAGAATCATATAGAAGTACTAATATTAATGTTGGATAGGTGTAGACAATGTCCTATTTCATTAAACTTGAAGAAATGAATTTTTTGTGTTCCTTTTGGAATTTTGTTGGGCCATGTGGTATGTAAGGAAGGCTTACTAGTGGATTCTGCCAAGATTGCAGTGCTCTTGGAATTACAACCACCTACATAAGTAAGACAATTAAGAGCAACCCTGGTCCATACATGATACTACAAGAAGTTCATTAAGGGATATGCACAGATTATAACAACCATGGATAAGTTGTTGAAGAAAGAAGATAAATTTCAATGGAATGGGGACTGCCAGAAAGGTTTGGACACATTGAAGCAGAAGTTAGTGATTGCGCCAATTTTGATATTCCTGTATTGGAAGAAGGAATTTCATGTTCACGTGGATGCATCATCCATAGCTTTTGGTGCAATATTATTTCATTGAGGTGAAGGAGAGTTAGACCATCCAAATTCATTTGCAAGTAGGAATTTGTCAACAGTACAAAAGAACTACACTACGAAAAAATGAGAGGGATTGGTGATGGTGTTGGACCTAGTGTATGGTGTTGGCATCGATGTCAAAGAGGGTCAATATGATCATCATTATAAATGGATAATCCAATATGGATCCATACAAGTCACAGATAGAGGAGTTAATAAGATGTGGTTTACTTAAAAGAGATAGTGGAAATGAGAAATGTCCCAACAAAAGTATGTTGTTCATCCTTGAAGATATCATTGGAAGAAATTTACAATGGAACCTCAAAAAAATTATCACTATGTATTTTTCTCTAAATTCAAGGAGAAAGGATCAAAGTCTTGTGCTTCAATAAAATATAGTAGGTGTCAAGGGTCTATTATAAAAATCTCAGCAAGGGAGAGGCTTCACACATCCCTCATCACTTAGTTCGTGAAGAATTTTCAAGTAGAAGATATTATGAAGAGTGACGGTTACAAATCATTGTCATCTATTCTCAAAGTGAACGAAAGCAAGGCCAAAGATATTCTCTTAGGGAATATAAGACCTTCTATGAGAATTTCCTCCAAGAAGGTGGATAAAGAGTGACAGAGATGGAATGATGAATACATCAAATAAATACATGGATCAAAAGAAACATGATCCTAATCTACCTGATATTTTCTTTCCTCCTTTTATTGTAAGGATTGTTTCTCTGATCATCGTTATAGGTGTGAGAAAAATGCAATAAATCACTAGGAGTTACATTGTGATCGTTATATTACTCGACTAGAGTCACAAGAATCGTAAAATCTGTGGATCGGCAATGAACAATGATGATTGACCATTGATTGTTGGATCAGAATAGAAGCATATCAAACGATTCAAATCCATTTTTTCATTTGAAAGAGAACGAACGATAAATACCAAGGGAAGATGCGAAGTCATATTATGTTAAATTTAACTATCCACGTGTCAGTCCTAAGTTCTATCACATTTTGGCCTGGGATTAACTCGATTCCATTTTTCAAATGCGAAATCAATGAGGACCGTCCACTCAACTGATGATGAAAACCCAACCATTGATTTGATTGAAGTATAGATAAGCCTTTTATATGCTCTCTCTCAATCATGGGTCGAGGTCATATGGAAAATACGAAGATGTGATAAGTTAAAATGTTGGATAGCTCCTGGTTATAGGGTATGGTCACTTGATAAATAGAAGAAGTGCCTTCAGGATAAAGTATAGGAAATAGATTGTGCCCTGTCTATTTAGATATTGGTCACAACACTTGGTCCTATGGAAAAGGGGCCATGAGTTAGCACCTATCCATCATTTCATTACAGGTAATTCTGATGACCAAACAAAGGGTTGAAAGTCATTTTCGACTTGGATCTTAGAGAAAGTGTCATGCAAATATCAAAAAGCATCAAGCAGAACACAACTCACACCATTTTGCAACATTTGAATAAAAGTTTGGTACTATTGGAAGGAAAACATCCCATGAAAAGTGCATGGCTTACTAGTGCCAATTGAGAATATGACTATCAATATAATTCTTCATTAAATAGATTTTGAAGAGAAACTAAGGTCACTCAATTACTTAAATATGATAACAAAGGAAGAATTTTTTTATTAAAACAACATTAATAAAATGAAAAGGCACATTGGTTCATTTTCTTTTTTACAAAGAGACACATTGTTTCAATGCCATACACCTTTTGGGAGACTATATAAACAAAGAAATATGGTGAAGAAGAGTGGGACTTTGAGAGATAATTTAGAAGATCAAAATAGAGGCAGAGTCCAAAGAAGAATTTTACACCTGAAACATACACATGAAGTGAGGGTGGAAGGGAGGAGAAAGGGAGGATTGAAGTCGCCTACATGTTGGAGTTTGAACAACAAGGAGTTGCAGTTTCCTCAAGTTGGTGCTTGAAAACAGAGGATTGGAGTCCTCTACAGGTTGGAGTATGAAAAACAAGGAGTTGTACCTTCATCAAATTGGTGCTTTAAAATAGGGGATTGGTGTCTCCTTGAGTAGGTGCTCAAAAAAAGGAGATTTGTGTCTCCTAAAATTTGTATCTTGTAAAGAAAACATAAATTTAATCATTGTTACATTTAAAATTCTATGTACTGTACTTTATTGTTGATCAATTGTTATGGTTAATAATTTTAATAATTAAAGAATTGATTAAAATTGTGAAAAAGAAGCAATATTGATTCACCCCCCTCTCAGTATTGAAAAAAATTTCAACAATTGGTATCAGAGAAGGTTTCGTCACCTCAATCTAACCACTAGAAGGCATATTATGTGAAATCACAATGGATCAACAAGAAGAAATGTCCTCTAACTGAGCACCATTGTTCAAAGTAGATGATTATGCATTTTGGAGTATAAGGATGATAAGTTATATAATGCCTCTTGGATGTGATCTTTGGTTATCTTTGGTAAAGGGTTACAAATCACCACCTACTGCACTTTCAGATGTTGCTGCAAAGAAACTATATAACGATAATTTAAGGGTTGTTAATGAAATTCTTGGTTGATTAGCAAACTCTATATTTGTGAAAGTGATGCAATGTAAATCAACAAAATAAATTTGGGACAAACTTAAAATCATCTCTGAGGGAGATTCCATAGTCAAGCAAGAAAAATTTCAAACATACAGAGGGCAATTTGAAGGTATGACTATGAAAGAGGAAGAAAACATTATAGAATATCTTCAAAGAGTGGATGAAATTGTCAATTCAACCAAAGCTCTAGGAGAATATCTAGAAGACAAAATTATTGTTCAAAAAGTGTTCGGATCATTACCAATGAGATATGATGCCAAGGTATCTACTTTGGAAGATCAAAAAAACCTTGACGAACATACAATGGATGAACTTTATGGGATTTTCATAGCCTATGAAATGAGAACAGGGCAAGAAAGACCATAAAAAAGGGAAACAAGATTCAAAACCTCAAAAGAAAAAAAAAACCATGAGTATGTGCCAAATGAAAATCACTCAGATCACATATCATATGAAGAAGAGACTAACTTTATAAAGAAACTCAAGAAAGGGTCTGGAAAATGAAAAGGGAAGTTACCCCTCAAATGTTTCAACTGTGGAAAAGTTGGGAATTTTTCCTCCAAATGTCCCTATCCCAAGCAAGAGGATAGTGATGATGAATAAAATTATAACCATAAAGAACTTAAAATTTTCAAAAAATGGAAACACGAAGAAATTCTACAAGAAAAAGAAAAACTTATACTCCAAAGAAGACAATAGTTCATCTGACACGAGTGAAGATGATGAGACAAAGATTCTATTTATGGGCATAGAAACTCAAACTAATACTACTAAGGATAATACTGGAAAATTTGAATTTGAAGGAGAAGTAGACCTTGAAGAATAACTTACTAGTTCTCTCGAAGAATCGAGAAAATATAAAAGGAAGAATAAATCATTAAGATAACAACTATTAGAATATGAAGAACAACAAAAATCAAGAGAAAAGGAAGTTTTTAAAACCATCAAGGAGACATAAAAAATAATTCTTGAATTTAAGACTCAACTCCAAGAAGACAAAAGAATTTAAGAGGTCATAATTAAACAACTCAATTAAAAGCAACAAGATTGTGAAAAGCTAGAGGATGAAATTATTTTTCTAAAAGGGGAACTTAAAAAAGGAAACAACCAATCAAAATTTGAAAAAAATTTGAAAATATTGGATGATATTCTTAACGGTCAAAGATCATCAAACAATAATACAAGACTGGGTTATGATCAAAATAAATCTAACAAAGGATCTAACTCTACATCTCAAGAAACTAATAAAAATCCAAAAAATTATGCAGTTTCCTTTCAGATCTCTTTCAAGAAGGAAGAAAGAAAAATAAATATTGATACTAATAAACAAAAACATGTTGTCCATTCAAAATAAAATGAATATAGAAGAAAAACAACTACAAGAAGAACTCCCCCCAAAAGGTATCAACATCTCTTTCTTGGCTATTGATTTTCTTGCAATAATTTTGGGCATAAAGCATTACATTGTAGAGCTTATTGAAAGAATAATCATAAAAGTGTTCAAAGATATTGTTATAACAACAACAACAATAATAATAATCAACAAAATATAAATTATAATTCATTCTCTCTATTACAAGATTACAATGTTGAATGCTACAAATGCAACAATTATGGTCACAAAGCTAGTGATTGTAGACTACCAAAGCATTCCATCAAAATTTCCAACATTCAAGAAGAAAATCATAAGAAGACATGGAAGGAAAAACAAATGGAAGAAAAGGAAACAAAGTGTAAGGTATCCTTATATGCTAAAAATAAAATAAGCCAATGGTATGTTGACATTGGATGTTCAAAGTATATGACATGAGATCAAGACAAATTCCTCAGTCTAGAAAGGAAAGAAAAAGGAAGAGTCACATTTGTAAATGATGTCTCTGCAAAGATACTTGGAAAGGGTACAGTTGGTTTGGGAAATAACAAAGCTAAATCATAAAATGTGCTATTAGTTGAAAATTTGAAGCCTAATATCCTCAGTGTAAGCCAAACATGTGATCCAGGACACATACTCATGTTTGACTCTCAAAAATGTGAAATTAGAAAAGAAGGTTCGGGAAAATTAGTGGTTGTTGCACCAACGACACCAAGTGATGTATGTATCATAAAGATGGAAGAATAAGAAAAATGTTGCATGGGTCAAGAAGATGAAAATTGGCTATGGCACAGAAGAATGGGACACATAGGCTTTGATAATATAATAAAAGTTAGTAAAAAGGAAGTTGTGAAAGATATGCCAAATATTATAAAACCTTCAAACTCTGTTTGTAAGCACTACCAACATGGAAAGAAAACAAAAGTAAGATTCAATACAAAAGAATATTCTACATAAAAACCATTAGAACTTGTTCATATTGACCTCTGTGGACCTACCAGAACTAAAAGAATACAAGGTGAAAATCACTTCATCTTATTCATTGATGACTATACAAGAATGACTTGGGTATCCTTTCTTAAATAAAAATCAGAGGCGTTTAAAAAATATAAAATATTCAGAGCACATGTTGAAAATGAGACTGATCTCAAAATCAAGTGCCTAAGATCAGATAATGGAGGGAAATTTACCTCAAATGATTTCAACAAGTTTTGTGAAACTCATGGAATTAAAAGACTCTTTTCATCTCCAAGAACTCCTCAACAAAATGCAGTTGTTGAAAGGAAAAATAGAATCATTTAAGAAGTAGACAGAACTATGTTAAATGAAGCCAAACTCCCATATATATTGGAGAGAAGAAATGTATACAGTTATATGCATACTCAATAGAGCACAACCTAGAGTTAACCATGACAAAACACCATATGAGTTGTGGTTTGGCAGACCAACATCATTCAAACACTTCAGAGTCTTTGCGAGAAAATGTTATATTAAGAGAGATGATGATAACCTAGGAAAATTTGATTCCATATCAGATGAAGGCATATTTCTTGGTTACTCATCCAACAAAGGCCTACATATGCTATAACCTGAGGTTGCACAAAATTGTGGAAAGTGAAAATGTAAAAATGGATGATCTAAAATAAAGAAGAATTAAATATCAAACAATTTGATGAAGGAAGAAGAAATGATGATGATGATGAAGAAATTGAAGAAATACAAGAATACACAAAGTGAATAAGAATAAGAGGAAGAATCCCCAAGACAAGATACAAAAACACCATCAAGGAGAGTACAAAGAAATCATCATGAAAGTCAAATCATAGGAAACAAAAGTGTTGGAGTTGAAACAAGAACAAAACTAACATATGAATCTGAACAAACAATTCTCTCCCTAATAGAACCCAAAACATTTGCGGAGGCCAGAAAAGATGAAGGTTGGATCAAAGCCATGAATGAAGAGCTTGATCATATCGAGAAAAATCAGATCTGGGAACTTGTCCCAAGACCAAAAGACAAAAATGTGGTAGGGACCAAGTGGATTTTTAAAAATAAATTTAATGAAGATGGTCAAGTTATATGGAATAAAGAAAGATTGGTGTGCAAAGGATATGCTCAAGTAGAAGGGATTGACTTTGAGGAAACATTTTCCCCAATAGCTAGATTAGAAGCTATCAGAATGTTTTTGGCATTTTCATGTTTTAAGAACTTTAAAATATATCAAATGGATGTCAAATCAATATTCTTAAATGGAAATTTAGAGGAAGAAGCTTATATAAAACAACCTAAAGGATTTATGTTATCAAAAAATCAAGACTATGTTTGTAAATTAAAGAAAGCATTGTATGGTCTCAAACAAGCTCCTAGAGCATGGTTTTCAAGACTTGATAATCATCTACAATAGCAGTGATACAAAAGAGGAGCTACTTACATCAATATTTACACTAAAATTGAAAATTAGAATATGATTATTGTTGTAGTATATGTTGATGATATCATCTTCAGAAGTAATTTAAACCCTCTAAGCAAGCAATTTGCTATAGAATTGTAAAAAGAATTTGAAATGTCTATGATTGTTGAACTTACATTCTTCTTGGGATTACAAGTCTCACAACCAGACAAACGAATATTCATATCTCAGACCAAATACATTAAAGAAATGTTGAGGAAATTTCAAATGGAAGATTGTAAACCTATGAGCACACCTATCATTACAAGATGCAAACTAAGAAAAGATAATTATTTGGTAAAAGTGGACCAAACCATTTACATATCAGTAAAAAGCAACCCTCCATATCACTATCGACAACAAAAGTTGAATATATTTTTTCTGCCTTCTGTTGCACTCAAGTAATTTGGATGAAACAAACTCTAGAATACTTACAAGTAAAGTATGATCATCCAATTTGTATTAAATGTGACAATACCAGTGCTATAAACCTTTCTAAAAATCTCATCATGCACTCAAAAACCAAGCATATCCCAATTAAATTTCATTTTATAAGGGAACAAGTTTCATTAAAAATTGTTAAAGTGGAATATATGAATACTATAGATTGTATATTTATTCACAAAACCTCTTCCGAGAAGTACTTTTGAAAACCTTAGAAAAAAATTGGGGGTAATATTCATATCTAATTAAATTGCACAAGATTCATCAAAAAATAAGTACATGGACAGGGGGACTATAACCTCAGGGGGAGCAAAGAAATATCCCTTCTTCCATTGTTGTCAAAGGGGGAGAATAAACAACAAAAACAACTTAAGATTGAAAAAGGGGTTTTTACTTTGTTTCCAGCAATGCCAAAGGGGGAGAATGTTGGACTTGGTGTTATGGTGTTGGCATTGATGTCAAAGAGGGTCAATATGATAATAATTATAAATGGATAATCCAATATGGATCCATACAAGTCATAGATAGAGGAGTTAATAAGACATGGTTTATTAAAAGAGGCATTGGAAATGAGAAATGTCCCAACAAAAGTATGTTTTTCATTCTTGAAGATATCATTGGAATAACTTTACAATGGAACCTAAAAGAAATTATCACATTGTATTGTGATCTAAATGCAAGGAGAAAGGATCAAAGTCTGATGCTTCAATAAAATACATTAGGTGTCAAGGGTCTGGTAAAAAAATCTTAGCAAGGGAGTTACTTCACACATCCTTCATTGCTTAGTTCTTGAATAATTTTGTTGTAGAAGATATTATGAAGAGTGGCGCTTACAGGTCACTGTCATCTATTCTCAAAGTGAACGAAAGCAAGGGAAAATATCTTCTCTCGGGGTATATAATACCTTCTATGAGAATTGCCTCCAAGAAAGTGGATAAACAATTACAAACATGGAATGATGAATACATCAAATAAATACAGGGATCAAAATAAACATGATCCTAATCTAACTGAGATTTTTTGTCCTTCTTTTATTGTAAGGATCGATGCTTTGATCATCATTATAGGTGTGAGAAAAATGTAAGAAATCGCCAAGAGTCACATTGTGATCATTATATCACTGGACCAGAGTCACAAGAATCGTAAAATCTGTGGATCGACGGTGAACGACGATGATTGACCATTGATTGTTGGATCAGAATGGAAGCAGATTGGATGACTCAAATCCATTTTCACGTTTGAAAGAGAATGAACGATGAATACCAAGGGTGGACACGAAGTCAGATTATGTTAAATTTAACTATCTATGTGTCAACGCTTAGTTCTATCTCATTTTGGCTTGGGATTAATTCAAGTCCATTTTTCAAATGTGAAATCAATGGGGACCTTGCACTCAACTGATGATTAAAACCCAACTGTTGATTTGATTGAAGTATAGATAAGCCGTTTATGCACTCGCACTCAGTCACAGTTTGAGGTCATATGGAAAATACAAATATGTTATAAGTTAAAATGCTAGATAGATCCTGGTTATATGGTATGGTCACTTGATAAATAGAAGAAGTGCCTTCGGGATAAAGTATAGAACAAATCTTTCACTTCATATGTTTAGATATTGGTCACAACGCCTGGTACTATGGAAAAGGGGCCACGAGAGAGAACCTATCCATAATTTCTCTACAGGTAATTGTGACGACCAAACAAAGGGTTGAAATTCATTTTTGATTTGGATCTTAGAGTAGTTTTCATGCAAATACCATAGAACATCAAGAAGGACATAGCTCGCACCATTTTGCAGCATTTTAATAAAATTTTGGTACTCTAGGAAGGAAAACATCCCATGAAAAGTGCATGGCTTACCGGTGCCAATTGAGAATATGATTCTTAATATAATTCTTCATTAAAGATATTTTGAAGAGAAACCAAGGTCACCTGATTACTTAAAGATGGTAACAAAGGAAGAAATTTGTTATTAAAACACCATTAATAAAATGAAAAGGCACATTGGTTCATTTTATATTTTACAAAGAGACACATCGTTTCAACGTCATACACCTTTTGGGAGACTATGTAAACATAGAAATATGGTGAAGAAGAGTGGGACTTTGAGAGATAATTCAGAAGATTAAAACATAGGCAAAGTCCAAGGAAGAATTTTACACCTAAAACATACACATGAAGTGAGGGTGGAAGGGAGGATTGGAATCCTCTATAGGTTGGATCTTGAACAACAAGGAGTTGTAGCTTTCTCAAGTCGGTGCTTGAAAATAGAGGATTGGAGTCCTCTACAGGTTGGAGCTTGAACAACAGGGAGTTGCAACTTCCTCAATTTGGTGCTTGAAAACAAGGGATTGGTGTCTCATTGAGTAGGTGCTAAAAAAAAATGGGAATTGTGCCTCCTACAAGTTGTAGCTTGTAAAAGAAACATAAATTTAATAATTGTTACATTTAAAATTTTGTGTATTGTAATTTATTGTTGATCAAATGTTATGGTTAATAATTTTAATAATTAAAGAATTGATTAAAATTGTGAAAAATAAGCAATATTGATTCACCCCCCCTCTCAGTATTGAACAACATTTCAACAGATGGTGTATGCGCTGAAGAAATTTAGGAATTATATGTTGGGTTCTCATTTCAAGATGTATACAGACCATTTTTCACTAAGATACTTAGTAAACAATACAG
>ML838768.1:21913-40702 GCA_009831015.1 Picea engelmannii
AAATGAAAATGTCTCCTTGGTATATATAGGAGACTAGGAGGTATAATTACAACTAATGGCCTAAAGCTGACATAAATAAAATAACATTACTAATATAATATGCCCCAATTAAGGGGTAATGATCCAATATTAGGGCTTAACACAGATTACAAAGATGGCACAACTAAAGGTAGCAGTGTTCGTACCAAAGAAATCTCAAACGAGAGCAGAAACAACAACACCATAGGTTGACGAGACTCTGGGAGCATCATCAGCGGATCCAAGGTTTACTTGGGATTACATTCCACCAAGGAAGGATGATGCAGAACCAATGACATTGAAGAAGGATGCCAAGTATCCATTGGTAACACCCGACATCCTAGATGGTGTCATCATCGATGAGGATATGTTAGGTAAGGTGTCGTAGCTTAAATATATGGACCGTGATATCACAAACACAACGAAGTTCCCTAAACTTCCATCGGGTGAATACTTGGAATTGAGAATAGATCCAGTGACAAACCAACCTATACCTGTGTCAAAGGTATGGGTCAAAGGGCTAGAACAAGATGACATACTAAATCTGTTTGACATTCCACACTTTAGCAGGATCCACGAAGTGAATGCATGTGTCAAGATGTTGCTAACATGTGTGCATGGCAGTTACTTATGGATGGACATGCTAATCTCTATAGACACAGATCTCATTTCCTGAATCACAGGCTTATCGACACATGCAAGTGAGGCTCAAACTCTTAAGCAATAATGAACCATGCAATTGAATCTCAAACACTTAATCAAGAAAAACTAAAAAGGAATCTCGAGCCTATAGTCATCGACAACGACATGGACGCCAAAATCAATGAGGGTCTAACTAGGGCATCCATGTAAAGGCAGGCTCTACCACTAAATTACGACACTTCTAAAGTAGAAATGATGGTTCTGTGTTGCAACTCGGTGGGGTTGATCCTAAGGCAAAGAGAAAAATACAACGAGATGCAGAAAGTGGAGGCGGAATCCTGACTTAGATGTGAAAAGTTGAAAAAATGAATTTTTACCAAAAGACCTTTAAAAAAGACCCAAATCTCAAAAAAAATTCCAATACCCAAAGTAACATGTATTGTAACATCCCCCAAGAAACTAAAAAACCATACTGGAGGATTTTCAAGCTAGAAAAAACGATAAAAGGGTCCAAAAAATGACAAAAAGGGGCCAAAAAGTCTACCAATAGAAGCTGGCAGATCATTATCACCACTGTAAATTGAGAATTGATAAAAAAGTAAAAAACACCCCTTTGTCGAAAGAGTTGATTCCGGGAGCTTCAGTGGACGAAACGAACTTCCGCTTGGACCAAGTAAGTACATACTAGCCCCTCCTGCATTTCCATTCTTCTTTTTTTCATTTGTTTTTGTTTTTTTGGGGGGCACTGACCTTTAAAGAGGTCGCCCTACGTGTACGCAAGTTTTCCAAGCACAGTCCACGTGTGCATGCGGGCAGAAGATATTTGTTCCCGTGTATACACGTGAATGTCATTAAGGCAGCCCACGTACACCCTCCAATAAGTGGAAAAAATAAAAGGCAAGAGTTAACTCCCCATGAATTTGTCATTTTGCAGGATGTATGTTCATTGGAGAGAGAGGGAGCATGAGGACATTGATTTTTTGGTCTCAGAAGACCTTGCTATTTTCGTTGTTTTATCACAATGTGGGTTGTTAAAATTCTTCTAGTTATCGTTCATGAGGGCACAAACCAGTTTGCTAAATGATCTGATAGATTACTGGCATCCTGATGCTGAGGCATTTATGCTCAAGGGGCAGTTGTTGACTCCAACAACTGAAGACATTTACTTCCTAACTGGTCTCTCAAGGAGAGGTGATCCAGTCAACTTGCATACTTTTCCCCCCGGGCCTCACAACATTGAGGAGTTGATTGGACTCCATTGTGAGGCGGGTACTGAGAAAGTAGGTTCTTAGGTGCCTATACACAAGATCAACAACCTATCACTGAAAGTGATAGTTCTACTCATTGGGCTGATCACTGGATCCGCGACTTTACATAAGGCCTCCTGGGCACACATGCATTGTGCAGTGTAGTTCTTAAATGCACAGATTTGTAATGTATTTCGGCCATCAGATGCTCTTCTGACCTCACACATTAGGGGGCATCTATTATATCCCTAAATTTCACCATACATGCATACCCGACATCAGGCCATCGTACTTGCTATCTTTGCCAAGCCATCACTAAACAACTCTTCTAAAAAACCATTTTTTTGAAGGTGTACATGCCCTGCACCACTACTGCTTATGTACACACACTTTCTGAACCACTACATCCCACATACAATCACAAAAAAGAACGAAAAATGAAAATTGCAAAGGGATACGAGTTTTCGGGCCGTTACCTAACCAGTTGACCGCCCATAGCCAGTCACCCCAATCGTTACTATCTCTTTTGGCCTATAAAAGAAGGTGTTGGGGTCCCATTCCAAGGAGAAGCATGAGAGCATAGAAAATCTGCCCATTTCAATATTTCTCCTTTGCCCCAATATTTTGCAACCACATTGTGAGTTTGAGCCAGAATTCATTTTTCCTCCATTGCAAACCCTTGCCATTTCCCTAGAGAGAATTGAAGAGGAGAAGAATACATGGAAGCAGTTGGTGCATGGTGAAGAGGAGCCCGAGACTGAGTTCGAGGAGCAATTGTCAGTCTCATATTGTAAATGAATTTTTTCAGATTAATATAAAGAAACAATTTTTCTGTCCCGCCAAATGATGTCTTAAATCTTTATGATTTGTTTACATTTTTGTTATGATGTCTAACCCACTAATCCTTCTATAGAATTTATTTTTGTAGTTTCTTGTTTGTCTTTTGGTGAATGCAGGTTTTCTTTGGGAGGAGATCTGCAGTTGAGAAACAACTAAGCACAAAGGGATCGACACCGGACGTGGAGTTTAAGGTATGCCTACCGGATCCCTATACTTTTTATTTTATGTATGATTGTGGGGTAATGACGGGATAGTTGTTAAAAGTAGGAGACTTTATATGGTTAGCTCTGCCTACACTTTACAACCCTGGTGTAGTCCGTAGAGGGGTTTTCCCACTATAGCAGGGGAATATCCAACCTTGTTGTTTGCAGACAAGAAGAGTAACATGGCTCTATCATAGGCCTTGAGGGAGAAATTTCACACAGTCAAATGGGTGCGTGGGTTGGACGTACCAAGTGTCTGTGACCCAACAATAAGAATTGTGACGCAAGCATTGGCATGCAATTTTTTGAGGAAATGCATGAAATACCAAGTGCCCACAAGCATGATAAATGCGATTGAGAAGTGTGTAGAAGGGGTATCGATGAGATGGGCCTTGTTCCTCCTTAACTAGTTCCTCATCGATTGCAAGAAAGCACAAGATAGAGACATGGAATTTCACTATTCCTAGTTTTTAATTCTGATTGTGTTCACAACATGGAATGAACCATAAGATGTGCAGTTTTTGGGTCTAAGAGGTAAGCCATACTTGGCCACCAAGTATCAGAACTTTAGGTACATGAATAACAAGAGAAGATAGATAGACACCAGCATTGAGTTCTTTCTATACAACAAAAGGATTAGGAGGTGTATCTAGGATACACCACGCATTTTTCCACAACTAGTATAGGCGTACGCACCGATTGCACGATTTTGGGCAAAATGTCATCACATCTATATGCAACAAAGAAAGACCTAAGAGAGGAATGGGTCCAAACAAAGTAAGAAATCATAGAGGAATACATTCAACTGATTATGCAGGATTAGGAACTAGACTGGAAGGTTCCTACGAACGAAATAGAGATGGAGCGCCCTGAAAATGAAGAAGAATACCAAGGTAATTGTCAAGGAAACAAACAAGGTGATGATGCAGGAGACAATACCAAACAAGGGTAATGGGACAAAAAAATCTACGTGGAAGAATATGAAAGACCATAGAGAACCATCTATCTACACTTTGATGGACGATGATATCGACAGGATCAAATACCAAGTGAGGGATGTTGTAGAAGAGGCAACTCATCAAGAATTGCAGAAACAAGAAGAACTACACCAAAGGGTGAAAGAACAATTAACGACATTGTAGTAGCTAATGGAGGCAGTAAGGATAATACCAGAAAAGAGATCCAATGAAGAACCAACAACAAGCACGAATGGGGAAGCAAGGACAACCACTTCTTACTTGACAGAGATAGCAGCATCACACAAATTTTTGAAGATATCGCTTGATGCAATTGAGTTCCCCATGCCAAAGATATAGGAGCATGAATGAGTACTAAGTCACTTGGACTTAGTCTCTTCAAAAATTTCCATAGGAGCACTACAACGATTACAGACATGTATTGCGCAGGAAATACAGTTCCACACAGAGTCAATGTCAAAGATTTGGCTAAGGTAACATCGGATAAGGATGAATTGCAGAACGATAATACAAAAGTTGTGCAGGAGAATAATGAGGTTGAGAAAGAAGTATAGAGGATATTGAAGGATAAGGATGAGGTCAAGCAATAGGTAGAGAGGATACAGAGGGTCGTCCAAAAATTATATAAGGCGATTCTAGAGGTGTCGATGGTGGTAGAAGCCACACTGGAGGAACATGTATTCAAAATCAGTGAAGTCATTCAAGGCTTCCACACTAGAATCGAGGAGTTGGAAGTGCACACTACACCAGGGACACCGCCCGAGGAGAAGGAACAAAGAGAATGAACAACCATAACCTTAGTAGCAAACATTAAGAGTTTGGATGAGGAGTGCACAAATTTATGCGAATAAATCACGCAAAACTTTGGACAAAATTGACAGTGTATATGGAAATGAAGGTCACTAATGATATATTAAGGAATGGAGAAGAGAAGGTGCATCAGTCCACGGAGAACATAAACACACTACCACCATCTAAGCACATAGTGGTCATCCGTGTGAACATGCAGTCATACAACGAGATATAACAACTAAGGGAAGATAATAATACTCTCACACAATGATTAGTACCCATATAGGATGAAGCACTCATGGTCATAGGGGCATTGGCAGCTATGTAGGAGAAGAAAGTTTCTTTAGCAAATTCCTTTGGCACAGTGAAGAAATTTTATCTAGTGACTTCCTTCCTTACCTCGGCTTTCACAACCCTTACCGTGCATTGCGCAGTCAGGTTCATGAAAGTAGCTTTAGCGACTTCCTTCCTTACCTCGGCTTTCACAACCCTTACCTATGAAGAAAGTTTCTTTAGCGACTTCCTTGCGTAGGTACTAGAAGATAATTTGGATAAAGAAGTCGAGGTAAGGAAGGAAGTCGTTAAAGCAAGAGAAACCCTTCAAAATTTCATGGAGGCATGGAAGGGCACAACGCAACATGCTTAAGTGGCTTGGGACAAGCCACAAGTAACTGTTGGGGGCCTGTTGGACAGATAGTTTGAATAATTAAGTTTTGAAGAGCGCGCACAAAAGGAGAAAAAGGGATCAGTTTGTGGGGCCAAAACAAAATTTAGAGTAGGCGTACAACAAGGAGGGAAAGCAATATTTCAACATAAAAGAAGGAAAACAACATTTTATCATTAAAGCAGGAAAAGAAACATGCGGGTGCAAAGGAAGGAAAAGAAGCATGCTGGAAAAAAAGAAAGAAAACAACTAGGACATGTTATGGGTTTGGGATAAACTGTTAGGGTTCTAAGCCCTAAATCTATGTATAAATATGTAATGGGTCAGGGAAGAATAGGTTGTTGAAAAAGAGAGATTAGGTTGCTGAAAGGAAGAGTTTAGCATGTGTATGATTGAGAATCTATGATTAGGGTTGTGGACAGATTTTGTAGAGAGAGAGGTGAGCACTGCAGAGTGGCGAGGATATATTAAGGATATAATATGTTGTATCTATTGTAAGCATAGTGCGCAGGCCTGAGATGATTAATGCTTGAATATCAATATAGAATCCATTCGTTGTGGACGTAGCCCAAGGATTGGGTGAACCACATTAAAATCTATGTCTCTATGTGTTGTGTTGATGTGGTTGTTCATGGATGTTATGTTTATGCATGATTAGTATAGATTTATTTACTATATGATTGATGCACAGTAATAATTAATGTTACAATGGGCTATTTATGTTGCAGTATATGTTATAAGGGTTCTGCACAATAGATTTTGTTAACTAATCAAATGGTATGAATAAATATATTGTGCATAGGGTGGATAAACATTAATGAATATGATGATAGAGTCGCATCCCCTTGTCCCTACAGAAACGTGGTTCCTGCAGCCTCGATAGATACCTTGGGTGAGACTTCATTTGCATGCAGGGAATGTTGAAAGGATCGGTATCTGAAGGGTTTTGTTGGTTGAATAAATTAAACCTAGGGTCTTATAAGCACACACCAACAGGGTCCTGGGGGGCATGAGTTCCCCCCCTGGTTACGTGGAGCATTCGACTCCGGGTGGTGGCCCAGAGTCGACAAGGTTTGGGGAAGCACCCCAAATTTTTTAGGGGGGGATAGTTTTTTGTTATTTTAGCATTTTTTTTTATTTTTAGCAGTTTTCTAAATTAATCTCAGATTAAGGGATTAGAGTTTTGGTAGATACAGAATACCTAAAATATTGTGTATATATTTCATTGCGAATGATGAAATTAATACAATGGAGAGTTGAGAGGTGTGGCACCAAGGAAGGTTATTTTTCTCCCTAATAATGGTTTCCAGCATAAATTTTTGTGTACTATATGTGTGAGCCATTGATTAATTTATGTTTTGTTTAAAATATGTGTGCATTGCTTTACTTCACAGGTTTAAAAATTACATGTGGTATCAGAGCACGTTTTTGGATTTAGGGGGATGCCTTTTTTGTTTAGGGTTTGGATTGGTCTTGGTAGATCAATTTTATCTTGGGTCTGTGATAGACCTAGGTTCAGTGGGAGATTTGCAGTGGTGATTCGTTTGTTGACAGAGAATGGAGATCAATTCTAGAATCAAGATTGAGAAGTTCAATGGTAAAAAAATTGAGCTATGGAAGCTCAATATGGAGGATCGTTGTGGATCCCAGTACATGACCTATTGGTACACAACCTACTGGTACACAACCTACTGGTACAAAAACTACTAGTACACAAACTACTTGTACAAAAACTACTAGTACACAAACTACTAGTACTCAATCCACTGGTATGTCGCAAGAAGATTGGGAGAATCAAGATACAAGAGAAAGGAATACAATTCAACTTTACCTGGATGATTCGATGTTATTGAATGTGTCAATAGAATATATATCCAAGGAACTATGGGAAAATTTGTTGAATTTGTATCAGTCAAAGTCCCTGGTAAACAAGTTGTTTCTTCAAAATAAGTTGTATCATCTTAGGATGGAATATGGAGATTCTGTGATAGAGCATCTAAATTCCTTCAATACTCTGGTAAGTAAAATTGGATCTGTTAATATTACACTTGTAAAAGAATATAAGTGTATTACTTTGTTATGTTCTTTTTCCAGACTCTTGGGAAAATCTGATTGTAGCAATTGGTAGTACTACTTAATATGCATTGAAGTATGAGGATGTGATTTCATCCTTGTTATTAGAAGAAATGAAGTGGAAAATCATGGATAGTCATAGAACATGTGATTTATCTATAAGAGGTCGTCCCCAAGATAGGAATACAAATAATTCCTCAAGGGGGATATATAAATATAAAGGTAGATCTAAATTCCCAGGAAAATATTTGAGGAAATGTTGGAAATGTGGTAAAGTTGGGCATTACAAGAAAGATTACAGGTCTAATAAAGTTAATAAAGAAAAGGGGTCTGATGATTCCTCTTCCATAGAGGAGAAAACCTCCACAGAAGAAGGAGGTGATCTTTACCTGGAATCTACTTGTACACATGCAAATCTTGATGTATGGTTGATCGACTCAGGTGCATCATTTCATATGAATCCTCCCAGGGAGTGGTTTAGTGAATATGAAAAGTATGATGGTGGTGATGTATTCCTAGGAGATGACTCAACAACAAAAATCATGGGGCATGGAAGGGTTAAGTTGATGTCAAAAAATGGAAGGATTAGAACTCTCCTTGGAGTTCTTCACATTCCATATCTAGCTAGGAGCCTAATATCTATAATTAAGTTGGATGATGTAGGTGTGGATACTTTATTAGGAAAGGGAACTTGAAATATGGTCAAAGGTGCAATGGTGTCGATTAGGGGAGTTCGATGTGGAACTATGTACAAGTTGTTGGGAAGCACTTATTCTGGTCTACGTAACAGTTATGTTGTCCCTGAGAAGAGAAATAAAGAAGACAAAATCCATACTATCCCTAGAAATAATACCATGCTATGGCATCAAAGACTGGGACATATTAGAGAAAAGGGCCTTCAAACACTAGACGATAAAGGTATGGTTGAAGGTATGTCTAATTGCACCCTGGAATTTTATTTATGTGAACATTTCATATATGCTGAACAAAATCTATTAATATTCCCATCAGGTTCTACAAGATCAAAGGGGATCTTAGAGTTGATACACAATGATGTGTTTGGACCTGTTCTTGTTCCATCACTAGGTAAATCTGTGTATTATGTTTCATCCATAGATGATTTCTAAAGGACACATGGATTTATTTTCTTATAAAGAAATCAAAGGTATTTGATAAATTTAAAGAGTTTAAGAATCTAGTAGAAAATCAAACAAAGAAGAAATAAAGGTGTTTAGGAGAGATAATGGTGGAGAATTATGTGGGAATGAATTCGAAGAGTTCTGTAAGAATTGAGATATCAAAAGTCATAAGACTACTTCATACACACCTCAATAGAATGGGGTTGAAAAAAGGATGAATTGGATGTTGATGGAAAAAGCAAGGAGCATGCTCAATGGTGTCAGGTTTGGACAAGAATTATGTGCAGAGGAAATGGGTATTGCATGTTACTGGTAAATAGATCACCCTCGTTAGTGTTGGTGATCAAAAATCTGCATGAGGTATGGATTGGTAAGAAAACCTTTCTTGAACATATCAGACTGTTAAGTCGTGATTCTTATGTACATGTTCCCAAGTAAAATTAGAGTAAGCCGGATAATAAAGCTGAAAAGTGTATCTTTATTGGTTATAAATATGGTATGAAAGGTTATAAGATTTGGAACCCATAAACCAAGAGGACCGTTTATAGTCGGGATGTTGTTTTTAGAGAGGTTAAAGATGTTCCCAAACAATAATTCCTACCAAGGAAAGAAGAACCTAAGAAAATAGAGTTTGAGTTGGATGATGCAAAATTTGAATCAACAGAAGAAGAACCTCATACTCCAATATTGAGGAGATAAATGAGGGAAAGAAGGAAACCGGAAAGCTATAGTCCACTTGTTTTTTGCCCTAATTTTGCTTTATCTATTATTGATGATGATCCCATAATTGTTAGTGAAGCAGTGAATTCAGAGGATAGTAAACTTTGGAAGAAGTAAATGGTTGAAGAGATGGATGCCTTAGATAAGAATGAGGCATGGGATCTAGTTGATTTGCCAACTGGAAGAAAGGCCATTGGAAGCATATGGGTGCTTAAGAAGAAGTTGAATGCAAAAGGAAAAGTGGAGAAATACAAATCTTGGTTAGTAGAAAAAGGTTATTCCCAGGTAGAAGGTGTAAATGTGTTGAACTTGCACAAAATATATCTAGCTAAAAAATGATACACACATTTGCAGAGAGAAAAGGAGAAAGAAGAAGAAGCAGAGAAAGAATGAAAGAATTCTCATTAACCGTTGTGAATAATGAATAATTTACACATGATATATTATGTATAACTCAATGATTTTGACTGGAATATAACCAATGCACCATAGTGGTGGTCTAGAGTGATCTGGGTACACACCATCTGTTATGGGAGTGAACTGCCACCTAGTATAGTCTCTCAGGTAGTTACGGGAGTGAATTGCCACCTAGTTGAGTTAACCAGTCAACTAGTCTTCAGTTAACTGACTGAACAGACAGTAGTGAGGAGTTAACTCATGGAATAAAGGCTAATGCACCACTTTGGTGATGATACCAAGGCAAGGTCGAATTATCACGGTGATGATCCAAATGTTGCATGGTGACAAAACCAATGCAACATCTAAATTCAACTCAACTAGTCAAACTGAAGTGTCAATTGAAAGAGAATATTATCCAGGTGGAATATTCTCCCCTAAATTATAGGATACTGGATAATGACTAATTATAACTAATAAACAAGGAAAAAACTTAGGAAAAATAAATCCTAGGTGTGTGTGAAGTAACTCCAATAGAGGGAATTGACTTTGGTGAAATTTTTTCTACCATTGCCAAGTTAACTTCTATTAGATTTATTTTCTCTATTGTTGTTACTTTTTATTTTGAAATATAATAGATGGATGTGAAGACAACATTCCTACATGGGGATATAAAAGAAGAAATATAGATAAAGAATCCACAAGGATTTTTTGTGAAGGGAAAGAAGGAGCTAGTCTTGCAAGCTAAAAAAGTCACTATATGGTCTGAAGCAATCACCTAGGATGTGGTACCAAAACTTTGACACATACATCCTTGGACTAGGATTTGTGAGAAGCAAGGATAATTATTGTGTATATTCCAAGTAGGTTGGTAATCACTTCATTTATGTAGTGTTGTATATCAATGACATGCTGTTGGTAGGAAATAACATGGATGTTATCAAGGAGGTGAAACCACAACTATCCTCCAAATTTGAAATGAAGAATCTCAATGTTGCTAACTTCATTATAGGAATGGAGATTAACAGAGATCGTGAAAATATGAAACTTTGGTTGAATCAGAGAAAATATGTTGAGACGATATTGTAGAGTTTTAATATGCAGGAAATTAAATCAGTCAAGGTTCCTATTCTTGTAGGTGTAAATTTATCTGCAGACCAGTGTCCCAAGACACAGGAAGAGGAAGAGGACATGTCCCATGTTCCATATGCGAGTGCAGTTTGCAGTTTGATGTATGCAATGGTATGTACTAGACCAAACATTTCACATGCAATGGGAGTTTCGAGAAGGTATATGTCAAAACCATGGAAGGGACATTAGACAACAATAAAGAGGGTTTTTAGGTATTTGCATGGAACTTCTAGCTATGGATTGTGCTACCAAGGAAGACCAATATTGGATAAAGTGTTGGACATACATGGGTTTGTTGATGCAGATTTGGCTAGAGATACAGATCACAAAATATCTACAAGTGGGTATGTGTTTAACCTATTTGGAGGAGCAATCAATTGGATGAGCAAAAGACAGACTGTAGTGGAACTCTCAACTACAGAAGTTGAATACATGGCAACCACTCATGCATGCAAGGAAGCAATATGGTTACATAGACTATGTTCATGTATTGGGTTGGTACAAAAACAAATAAGGTTAGATTGTGATATTCAAAGTGAAATATTCTCGGTAAATAACCCAAATTATCATTCAAAGACAAAGCATATTGATGTTTAGTATCACTTTGTGAGAGGCATGGTTAAAGAAAAGAAGATTAAAGACAAGACGATCAATCATAATCCGCACACTTACTACCCCTTTCAATATTTAATAAATATTAAACAAATAATTATTTTCACAAATTTATTTACAAAATATTATTGATTAATAATTTAAAATCTTATTAGACATCTAAAAAAGTATATATTAATTTAGAAATAAATCACTCTTCATTATTAGTTTGAAAAAACAAGTTGACACGTGACTTTGCTTATATATAAAATTCATGTGTAAGTATTTATAAAGACATACCATGGCTTAATAGATATAAGCCTAATAAAATTGGCACACACACACACACACACACACGCACATATATATATTCATGATTTTGTAGGAAATAAAAATATTTGTTTTAATTTAATAAATGAAAAAAATTAATTTATTATATTATGATTATTGAAAAAATTTAAGAACAAGTTGATTTAGTTAAAATATTTACTTTACCATTTAATATGTTTTAAAAAAAAAAATCTAAAATTTAATTAACATTGTAATTTATCATTAATTTTTTTAAGTTAGACTTTCTATTCAAATATTAGCAGTACATATATAAATGTCTGCTAACATACTAGGTCCTAAAATATAACCAGGATAAAAAAAAACAAGTCAAAAGAAGTAGAATAGAGGGCTTTCCCATGAAGGGAAACTAGACCAAGTTTTAGAGATAGACATAACATCTAAATATTTTTGGAGCAACAAAGATGCTAACAATCTGTATAAATGACTACCTAGATAATCAAAACAGAGAAATATAATTGTTTGAGCTCGAGCATCCTAGAAGGAACCTGACCATAATAGTATGAATTCAAATTAACTATCGAAAGGGTGCACATGGGGAGCCTGCAACCCATAGTTTTCCATTGAATCCATAGCAGTAGAATAATGAATGTGCATTCGACCTTCTGAAGGAACCTATGTAATTTAGCTTCCATGGAGTCTATTTGATGTTTTTGTAGGAGGAGATTCGTTATGTTGCCAACATTCATGATGCTAGCTTGCTCTGGCTCTATGGTTTTTTAGGAGATGTGCAAAAGGGAATTGTTGTCAACCTAAGTAAAGTATTCATGTCTACAAAAAAAATTACAAGCGTCCTTCCAATTTGGGTTGTCCATGCCTATCTCAAGAAGACATTGCACAATACCACTTAAAGAAAACTGGACCAAATAATCCCCAGGTAGCAATTACCAATTCCAATTTTATAGAAAACTAACAAAAACATAGGAGTGTTATTTTGGCTAAATAGGTTTGAGTCATAAAAAACAATAGAACAAATTGCCACAAGAAAAAGAAACAAAAGAACCAGGGGTTTCCTGGTTCGAACTATTGAAAATACCAACATCAAAGAAACAACTCCACTAGAGATCACCACCCAAAAGCACCAATGTCCACTCATGAATGCATTGAGCCTGCATCAGAAACCTTCTTGTCTCCTCAAATACTGACCAACCTTGCTTCTAAAAATTCCATGTGTATTCCATGAACAACAAAGGTTTTGTCACTCCACATTACCAACAAAATACTACACATCAACAAAATTTGACACAGGCTACATTGAATAGCCTCAAGGTGTCCCATACAAACCATATGTGAAAATAGTGGAAGCCACCTTCCATCCTTCCCTTGACGTTCCCAACAATGAAATAACATTGAATGTATATTAAATATATTCTTGGGGTTCCATTAAGGTATGGGGCTATATCCACACACCCCATTTTTAATCCCTCACCCCGGGCTTAGGGAAGAGGTAACCTTGGCCCAATGGTTTGCCTCGCCATTAAAATATTTTTTTATGTGGAAAAAGGAAATGTGTTCGAAGTAAGGGACATTTTTTTTTATCCTAGAGATGAGTGTTCTCAAGACATTTCCCTTTGAAAGTACTTGATCAATCATGTATTTGATAACCAACATTGAATCCCCCAAATTTATTAAATTTTTTAGGCCTTCTTCCTTTGTGATGCACAATACCATCCACAACGAATAGGCCTCAACAAGATTGTTTGATACATTTCCAAGCCCCCATGCATAATAGAAAATCCTATTTACTTAGGGATCATGGAGACTCCCCCACACACCTGCCACCCCTGGGTTTTCCTTGAATTCTCATCAAAGAAAAGAATGCTTGTGTATTGATGCACTTGCCTTGTCAAAAAAGTAGGGAGGTCTTTCCTAATCGTCCACTGTGGAAGGGAGGTTACTCTCCCGTTATTGTCAGTGATGTTGACATGACTCAACTTGAATTTAGAATCCAATATCTTTCCAAAATCTCCAATACATGATCCTAAGATTTAATCATGGTCTATGAATTCTCACAAAGGAGAGGAATGGCCTTTGAAGAAGTTTCCCTTGGTTGGGAGCTCTCATTGCTAAAAAAATTGTTTGTTCCAAGAAATCCAAATTTACCAACAAAGGTACTTCGACAATGCTTCCCATACTCTCTTAAATACTGGTTTTTTGTTGAGTCTCCCCCTGTGCATGTGACACCATTGAGTAAATAATTCGTCATAGGATTGAGGCCACCCAACTCTATGAGAAAGACTTGTCAATGCACATGACCATACTTATTTGGCATAGATACAATCAAGGAACAAGTGTTGTATTGTTTCCTCTGCCTTGGTGCACAAGGCACATTAAGAGGGGGCCACTATTCCTCTCTTCTTTATAATATTTGAAGTGATCATTTTCCTGTGAACCAAGATCCAACATAAAATGTTGATCTTTGGTAGCCCATCATTATGCCAAATATTCTTCCAAAGTGTTTACCATTGGGGCATATTAGTTGTCTCCAACAACGAATGGTATCCATCTCTTACTGAGAAGAGTGCATCCTCTCATCCCCTTCTATCTTTCTCAAATATGTTCCACGAAGCACATCCTAAAATCACCTAGGCTAATGAGTGGGAAAGAGGAAGAATAGGTTTTAAGGGTGACCCAAATCTCCATCCTATCCAATTTCTGGAAACCTCATCCCATTTGGAAATATCATAGAGGAAATGGATCTCTTGTTCCCTCATCCAAAATTGAAGGGGAGCAAATTCCTCTCAGGAAGACAAATTCTCCCTTCCATATATACTATCCTCCTAAATATTAATATATTTCCACTCCCGAGAATCCAAGTTAGCTTTGCTTGAATTATCGGGATGGTAGATTTGATAAGTCTGATAATTTGAGAACCTTTTATTTCTTTCAATGTGAATTCTAAACATATTTTTCTTGTTCATTTGAAGTATTTCCTCCATAAAACTTTCTTCCACCAGGCTAGTTTACTAGAGATCATCGTCACAACAATTTTTCTCCCATTGCCACTTTCATCATTATGGGGTCTATGATTCCCAATCCACCTCTGTTCTTAGGATTCCTGACTACTTTCCAGTTGATAAGATGATACTTGTTTTGATTAAATTTTCCCCCTTGCCATAGTAATTTTTGAATGTCCATGGAAATTTGATTCATAATGATATGGGGTGATACCAAAGTTGAGCATTGATAGAGAGACAGTGCCAAGAGGACTACATTGATGAGGAAAACACTTCCAGTAAGGTTTATTTACTTAGAGCCCCATTGCATGAAATTATTCCTAATTTTTTCAACAATATTGTTCCAATATTGTGAAGTTGTTCTTTTCAAGGAGATTGGGATCCCAAGATAATGAAATAAAGACCAATTTCCTGTAAGTGGAAATTAAAAGAGACAGGATATTAAATGAATCACCTATAGTTTAACATTTTATCCATAGATATAACACTCTTTTTTATTGACTACTCCTCATGAGGCATCTAAGAAAGATTCCATAACATTATTAAAAATGGTAGCAATGGTTATAGAGTATTTACCAACCAACAACGTATCACCAATTAATTGCAAGTGATTAACACTTTTTATGCCTCTAATGATATGAATTCCCAACATGTTCCCAAAGACCCTTTCAAATTCTAATTTACGGCTAAGTGAATCAACCATGATGATGAATAAAAGGGGAGACAGAAGGGAAAAAAAAATTCAATCCCTTGTCGCTTTGAAATAAGGTTGTGGGTCGACCATTGATGAGAGGAGATATTCATGGAAAACAGATGCAAGAGGTTATCCACTTATTGAAGGCAAGGCATAAACCAAACATGTCCAATACCTTAAAGAGGAATAAGTGCCTAACATGATTGAAGGTGTTTTCCATATCCAACCTAATAATCATACCTTTTTTCTTCTATTAGTCTTTTGAGGTAAAATGTTGTTTGGATTCCTCCTTAACAACTTCAAAGTATGATATTTCGGTGCCATCCTTCGAGAAAATTTATTGCACGTTGTTCCTAGATAACCAGGCCTTTTCCTTCTTGTAGTAAAAAATAGTGTTCCTATCTCTTTCCTTGAGCCAAAGACTTTGATATTTGAGGTGCCAATGCTCTTCCTCTTGCCTCATTACCCGATGGAGCTGATTTTGTAATATAACTTCATCTTCTCAAGTTTGCAACATAATCTCTTAACTTTCAAGCTTGGAGTGTATATTTTCTTTTTCAACAGAGGGAAACGAAAAAGACTATTTAACCCATTCCTTTAAGGTTTTTTTACAATCTCAAGTTTTTTCTCCCTTATATACACAGGAGTGCTAAGTATTGAAGTTCCCCGCACTTGTCTAATTCTGTTCACAACGTCCAAAGAATTGAGCCAAAGCAGGTTCAATCTAAAGGAAAAGGGTCATAATCAAGAGATTTCCAAAGATGGAGAGATACAGGTTTATGATCTAAGGTAATAGTTGGTAGTATCTTAGATTTAAGAGTTTGAACCTACATTAGAAGATTGTTATGGACCAAGAAACGATCAAGTTGAGATGGAATATGACTAGGGCCTGCTCTTTTGTTAGTCCAAGTATACTTCCCTTTTATGGGTTTGATATCCAACATGTCCCAATCCACTATCAAATCTTCCAGTTTCTTTCAAAAGGGGTCTCTGCCAAAGCTTCCTCCCTTTTTCTCTGATCTTTTTATGATGGAATTAAAGTCCCCAACAATGATGCAATTCATATAAAATTCTGAGTTTTTGAGATTCACGAGGTATATTCAATAGATATATTTGTCCATATAACTTATCAACATGTAAATATTAAAAATGACTATCATCTTACTAGTTTGAATGGATTTGAATTTTTTCAATATCCAATGTTATGTTCGAATAGAAAAATATAGACTTCCTCTTTAGTATTCAAAAGAGTGCATAAGCCCCCTAATGCCCCTCTCGAATCTTTTGTTGTTCCGTCACCCTATTTCTAAAATTGTTTCCCAATTTTTACTGCTTCAATAACTTTAATTTTAGTCTCCTAGAGAAAGAGTATTGATGGCCTTTCTTATTTGATAAGGTCTTTGACAAAAGAAACTTTTGGGTCGCTATCTAAATCCCTACAATTCCAGAAGACTAAAATCATTAGTTGGACATAATTTTTGTGGAACCCCCTTTAGATGATGCATTGCTTCCTGAAACTTTCGGAGGTTTGGAGCCTCCCATCATTTTCACAATGGTTTGTTGAGATTCCAACATAATGTCTTTGTTCATCTGCTCCTCCCTCAAGGTGTGAGTTTCCTTTCCCACTAACCTTCACAATAAGTTATCCTTCAAGGCCCTATCATCTAGTTCTTCTTCCATCAATGCTTCAATATTTGCTTCCTTTTATTTTTACTCTAGAAAGGATACCTCTGCATCCTTGAAATTTTGCACTTCTTCCATGTCCACAGTGGGTTTGTCCTCCTCAGTCGATTATGTCTCTATCTCTAATCCTTTTTCCAAATATACCTAAGATTATGGTGGCTTCTCCTTGACTCTTTCATTAGCAGTATATTATAGGGTTTGGACTAAAGGAGGCTCCCCAAGGATTACTTCCCTCTTGGCTTCATGCATCTTTTGGTGTTGTGGCTCATTGGAGGGGTCAACATTCCTTGAGGTAAGTTTCTTGAGGCAACTGGTACTCCTGAAGGGTTTGAGGAAGACCATTTTACAAAAATGGATCTCTCTTAAGTTTTTCTTGTGGACGAGGATGACCCAGATCTTGACAAAACCTTATATATGGCTCCCAAATTGACGGTAGAACCTTATTTCCTTGTGACAAATTTCCATTGTTCTTCTTTTTCTGGGGCAGGGGGCTATTGATTTTCCAATTTCTTGCAGTTTTTGGTGAAGTTCCTATAATCATTGTAGGATTTGGACTTGAAGGGAAACTACTCATAATCAAGCTACTATATATGTTTCACTGCTACTAGAATACCTTTCTTCAAGTCGACCTCAATGCAAATCCTAGCACAGAAGAACATGTTTTCATTTGGCTCTACCCTATCAATGTATTTTCCCAGAGTGTTGCTAATGCATTGAAGGACATCACCGCTCCAACAATCAAGAGGAAATCATTCTTCGGATTGAAGTTAGGCATCCATTTGTTCAAATACATCCCCATTGCTCCCAAAAAATACGGTATGTTGCTTAAAATCAAATCTCTATCTTCCTTTAGCTCAAAAAGAAAGGCATAGAAACCCCTCCAAAGAAGAAATAATCCAAGTGTCCCTTGATATGGGGCTTCCATCTTTTCTAAAACCAAGTGGCCACTATTTTTGGAGAAGGCCAGATCCTCGTGAATTGAATGACCAAGCCATAATGTATTGAGGTAGTTGCTTTACATCTAAATGAGGTAGGAGGTAACTTTACTTCAGGTATTTCCTCCATTTTTCTCACAAAGCAAGTTGGTTGAGCTTTGAAATTATTGGCAGAGGCCATGACCATGGCCTGAAATGTGATTGCTTCTTCATCGGGAGGGAATTATTTCCCCATACATTCTGTTCCATCTCTCTTAGAGATGAATCACACTAGGGTTTCAATATTTTCACTTTATATATATATATATATATATATATATATATATATATATATATATATATATACTACGAAAAGATGAAAATGATTTAATTTTAATTTTATTTAACTAACATTTAAAAATTATAATAAAAATAATCATTTCATTTTTCAAAATATGTTAAAATTTAATTAACATTAAAAAAACAAATAACAATTAAATCATACTTGAAAATAACATGGAAAACAAATATTTTATTTTACAAAAACATTATTACAAATTACAATAAAATGTACATTAAACATAAGGCATCACTACCACTATAACAATTATTTGTTCAAGTAACCAAACACCACCAAACTTATCCACTTATTAGTCCCTGTCGAAGGAGCGGAGGGACTATAGCGATCGATAATTCGTTGACTTCATATTAATATGTCCTTTGACTATAAATTTTTGCATCATCTGTATTGTTCGTACTA
>ML838769.1:0-30642 GCA_009831015.1 Picea engelmannii
GTTTTTGGTCTATTTATTCTTGTTTAGAGTCTAACACATGTTTGAAATTGGTCTCTATGATTTGAAACATCAACAAGTATTTAAAATTCCTTCGAGTTTTGTTATTTCACAAGGGTAGCATGATGATGGTATTTCGATGATTATTGATAGTCTACCACCCAATGTGCATCCTTATAGCCACTCATTTTCATAGAAGAATGAAATCGACAAGATCAGTCAAGAACTATTGGAAACTGGATTTGTATGCCCCAGTACCAATCCCTACTCATCACCAAAACTTTAGTGTTATTCATAGTCTTTCATGTCAAGCTATGAAAAATATTGTTTGTGATTAAGGATAATAATCCATAAAACAACCTCAAGCCAAAACATGCTCTCAAAAAAAAACCAAGAGGTTTCTCAATGTAGGATTAAAAAATTAACCAAATGTATGACAAAGAATTCCTTTGTTTTTTTTAGCATCATAAACTTGCAACTCACTCTTCTAACCTCATATCTTTGAACCATAAAAAGTACAATGTAGAGTATATGATAAGGTTTTTGGTGAGTGGTAAAATGCCCTATTTGACGCAAAAAAAATGTTTTTGTACCGATGGGCCTAATAATTAAATTATATCTATTGCATTTTGATCATATGCATCAAAAATACCAATCTAGCCTCTTTCGGCATTCACATATTCAATTTATCTAGAAAGGATAAAGTTTTGCGCTCGCATAGAACATTGTTTTCCTAAAATTGAAAAATTTACTCACGGTTTTCATCCATGTTATATGCTTTTCAATCTACATAATTGATGCATTCGAAAATCATCTAACAATAAACTATTGTTTTATGGTAAAGGTTGCCTCATACACTAAATACATGTATACATAAAATGTCATCAAATAACTCATCTTGCTTCAAAATTTGATCAATATCTTTAGTGATAAGGAACAATGCCAATAAGCATAGATGAGGCATGAGACAATACTTGGATACTCAAGATTAATATTTATATCACATAACCTTTCCATATACCAATCCCACAACACTTACCATGGAGATTCTCAGAGATAAAATCGATCAATCCTTGGATGGAAACTTGCAAGACCCTTGTGTATGACATTGCTTTGCTAAACACATCATAATGTCAATGACATATGCTTTAATTCACTACGTGAATTCCCTTTTGTAATATCCTAGTTTTGACCCCTTAATTGTAATATAATATATCATGTATTATTTTTTTAATATAGTTTATGAAACAAGAATCAATCCATGTGGTCTGAGATATAACGATCCGATGTTGTAAGTATGTGAGATGCACTGTGAATATTCCAAGTGTGGAGCTCAAGGCCAAGTCCCTACTAGTGAATGCATAAGAGTCCAAGTGGTGGGCTAAATTTACAATGTGGTGGCTATATTTCTTATAAGAAATTCATGGTTTTGTAAAAAGGGAAACACACAATAATATAAATCCACCCTAATTATTTCTTGAGGGAGAAACAAGGGGACTATGATACCACAATAGGGGAAGAGAAAATGGGATTTTTGGTTGATTTAGCCTTATCATTTCCTTGGTGTACTATCTTTTCTTGCCTATGTATCCTTAAAACATTCCCATCAATCTTTGACTTTTGGGTTGGTCTAAGTAAAAGTCTCATATGTGTCATATCCTAAGGAAGAGAGAGGGGTCTCATGCAATAAAATGTTTTCCATTGTCTTTCCAATGTATCATTTCTTATATTATCATTTATTCAACCATTTTTGGGAATGGAGAGGATACAAAGATCCCATTATATTGATGCAGACCCCCTACCTCAGCAGGGTTCTGCGACCTCCGGGTCTCTGGATTGTTCTTCTTCTGAGTCGAAATGGCTATTCAGGCTCATGTTGGAACCCTTTGAACAAATCCATAGGTCCCTTTGTACTCTGGCACAGGCCTTGAGAAAACCTATGCACAGACTCCACTTTCGACACTCTTTTCAGTTCTAAACCAACACCTTTTTCATGTTTCATGGTTTCAGGACTCCTGCATGCGATCTCTCCCAAACTCCTTGTCCCTCCAACTCCCGGTCACCGAAATGATGAAAACTACCTGTGACCACGGTCCTCTTTCGGGATTTCGAAATTCACAATTTCACGATTACAGCTGGAGACGGTTCTTAGTCCTTCGAACTCCCAGACCCCAGAATGTCGAAATCTACCCATGACCACATCTTATTTTAGGGATTTCGGAATTCATGATTTCATGATTCCGTGAGTCATGACTCCCTGTCTCATGACTCCTTCTCTCTTGAAATCCCAGTTGCCAAAATGCTGAAAAGGGATTAACGACTCGGCTCGTGCTATTTTGGCGTTGTTTTCTTTCGGGATTTCACGACTTCGCGAGTTAGGACTCCATGTCTCCTGGCTCCTGACCTCTCGAACACCCGAGTCCCAAAATGATGAAATGATAGCCCACGCCAAAGCGCTACCGTCTTTCGTGATTCAAAAAACTGTGATTCAAGCGTTCCCCTAGTTCTCAGTCTTTGCAATCCCTGGTTCCTGAAATGCTGAAATATCTCCTTTTGAGAGATCAATGGCCCAGTCCTCCTGGAACCGAAATATTTTGGGCCTTTTCTCAAACCCTTGACCGCTTTCCACGTGTCCTCCTGTGGATGTTCTTGGTCCTTTCTCAAATTCTCCTTTCGCAATTTCTGGAGACTCTTCACTCTCGATCTCCCGGTGTCCGAATCCCTGAAATGTGGACCTCTTGACACGTGTCCTCTGAGATGGATGGTTCTGATTCTTTCGGGACTTCGACGAGTCCTCTCCTTTGCTTCTATGATGGTTAAACCTCATTCTCCTCCTTCTGGATCTGATGGTTATCAGTCCTTTACGTGAGATATGACAGTCATGATCTGATCTTTTGTGCACCTCCTATGTGCGCTCCTCTTGTGCACGTATCTGTGATCCAGCAACTCTCAGGCCACTGCACTCTAGATCCAACATCTAGCATGATTTCACAAACTGGGAGTTCACGATGCAACGACTCCAAAATCCCTTGCCGCTCCAATCCCCGAACTCTGAAATGTCGAACTCTTGAGCTTTGTCGACTGTGAAACCTAAAAGAGTTTCTCAACCTTCTTCTCCTTTCTTCTACTACTCTATGCGCAAAGGAACTATTCCTCCTAAGCTTCAGGACTTAGAATAAGTCCACCCTCACACACTCCTTGTGCTACTAAGTATTTTGCTAAACTCATATCTGAGAAGTTTTCTTAGAAATAAAAATCTCTATGCCCGCCTGGCATTCTTTTACTCGATGCACACCTTGCAGAGCCTACAAAGTATTCAACAACTCTATGAGTGTCTTCTCTTTGACACTTCCCTTTCCCCAAAACTCAAAGTAGAGTTCTTTTTCTCACTCTATGCACTTACTCAATGACCTCCTGGCAGAGTTTCCACAGAACCTTTAGTGATTCTATTATCTTTGTGCCTTCCTCTACACAGCCTTATCTCCAAGGTATTCAACAACCTTGAGGCTTCCTCCTTGAGTCAATCACTTCAGCTGGTTCACACCCCTAGCAGTTCTTTGTCTGAAATTCCGCAGAACTTAGAAGTGCACTCCTTCCACTGGCTTACAGAACCCACAGTATTATGTCATGCAACCTCTTGCATGAAGCCACAAAGAACCCAAACCCAAAATAAAAGGACCCACAGATAGGAAAATCTATCTATGCTTGCAGATGGAACTTAACATACATCTACAGAATATCATAAACACATAAAGACATTCATCAACATACACAAAATACCATGCAAGAAAAACTTCTTTGATTGTATTAACATGAGATGCCTCTTTACAATGTGAGCTTAGACTGCAATAGATTCTCATCTCTCCTCTCTTCTCCATTTTTTTTCTCTACCCTACCTTTTCAAAAAACTCAATCCAGATACAAAGTGGATATTTTTACAAAGAGGGGCTCCTCGAGCTCTTCCCTCCATCCTCACCAACTCTCATTAATTTACATTCAATTTCATTGAATGGCTATCTAGTTCGAATCAGATCTAGATCTTAGCCTTACAACTATTTAAGGAAACCTTTATCTAAAGCCTGCACACATGCAGGGATTTTTGGCTCTACCAGCCTTACAATTATTTAATACAATTTTCAAATTTTGAAAAATGAGAGGGTTGCACCTCTCTCCTTCCATTGAATGCACATTGGGTTTGTTGGCGCTTGATGATGTGGAGTGATGCTCCTGCATCATACTAATCAACTGCAAAAATCATGAGCTCCTTCTCATGAGATTCCTAGCATGGCTGTCGAAATCCACCTAGATGCCAAACAGTTCTTTGGAGCTATCCATCCACTCCATTTATTCACTGTTATTGTTGTTGTTGCTACCCTGATGCTATGGTAGGCTATCCTCTGCTCAACTTCTCCTTTGTATAGGCCCTACTTAATTTTATACAAAGATTTAACACAATTAACATATATTTCCTTTCTCTATACGTAAATTATTCATTACATTCTACAAGAATAAATATTCAAATCTATTTACAACATGAAAATAACTTAACAGAATAAAATTTAATTACCTAATAACTTAACAGATTAAAATTTAATTACCTCTTCCTGATGTTGATTTCTCCATTGACTTGGTTGTCCAGCCTGTTGCTTTGTTGCTGCCTGATGCAATGACCAACTCTACCCAAACTGACTAACCTCCCAACCATCTAGGAGTAACCTATCTGGCTTCCTAGCTCCAGGATACCATAAGGATATCCTGGCCCCCATGCCCAAAACCCCCAGCAAACCGGTGCCTCCTGCTTCTGATTCAACAAATTCCACCAAAATCAGACTCCACACGCTCCCCAAGATCCCCACAGAGAAATCTCCCGCAGAAATATATCCTCCTCCCCCAAAATAATGATCCCCCTTCCCCTAAGACTCCTCCCATCATATCCCTCCTTCACCGACTCTTTCTCCCTCATTAATTTCCTTATCCCTTTATTCATTATCTTATCCCCTTATTTAATGTCTTATCCTTTTATTTAATGTTTTATGCTCTTATTTAATGTTTTATCCTCTTATTTAATGTTTCTTATCCCCTCCGTATACGTAAGTCTTTAATAAATTAAATTATTAACCCCTTCAACTTATTACCCATGTCATTTAATGTGATATGTAATCAATTAATTAATTAATCAAAAGTTATAAACAATTAATTAATAAATAAATATTTAATTAATGTTATTAATGCTAATGAATATTTAATTAAAACCATATTGGGACAATTAATTATCAAATTAATTATAATTAATAACCCCTATACATCTATTTAAGCAGAGTTGTTACGTCCTCACTGGTAGTTTTTGCTGCTTACCTCAACATCATCCTTATGATCTCCTCAATTATCTCATCCAGCTACTCCAAGGGCTGGCTCTCCTTTTGTAGCCTGCTCCACTGTGCTTCTTCCCTGCAAATGGGTAGATCATCTTGATCCCCCTTGAAATCTTCTCCATCTCTTGTGGCCTTATATTTCCACTCTGTTGTAGATTCCAATTTTGCAGTCTTCTCACTGAGTTGTTGCTCAACTTCTCCCTTTGGCACCTTTGCTTCTGCTATTTCTCCTACTAGTGTATTTCCAGCTTCCTCCAGTCACTCCTTGGGTTGGTATTTTCCTTGTGTCTCCAACCTGATCTGTTGGATGTGCATGCCCTACACCTTCACCCTTCTCTACAAGGCTTCAATCTCTTCACATAGAACAACAAAATATATGTTGTTTGCTTCCTCCTCTTTTTCCTCTATACTCTCAAGTACTACAGTTACCTTCTGTTTGACTCTCTGGCCAAAAATTTCGAGCCATTCTAGCGAATTATCATCTTCTTCTACTGGAATCTCTAGTGTTGCAGTCATCTCCTTTTCAGCTTCCTGGCTGAAAATTTTGAGCTATTCTTCTGAATGATCATCTCCTTCATCTCCTTGGGAAAATGTCAGTGTCTTCTCCACTTCTTCCTCCATGACAAGTTTTTTTGGTTGTCCTCCTGTTGTTGTTGTATCTGCAACACCTACTTTGGCATCAACTAGGTTTCTTGGTAGGAATACTCAAACTCCCCCAATAATCAAAATTCTCTTCTAATTCTCTCCTGTCAACACTCCTTGTTGATCTGAACTCTCCTCCGAGTTCATGAGACTTTCAGAAAGTCTCATCTCTTTTCCCTTTCCCACCTGGCAATTTGGGAATTTTTTGTTGCCCACCTGGCAGTCCATGAGATCTAGTGATCCCATCTCGTTGCCCACTTGGCAATCTGAACTTTCACCACTACTCCCTTGGCAGTACACAAGACCTTCTGTTGATATCTTTCCATTTCCCACCTGGCAACTTGAAATTTCACTTCTTCCCACCTAGCAGTTTATGAGATCAATCGATCCCATCTTCATTAGCACTCCTTGTTGACCCGAACTCATCCCTGAGTTCATGATACTTTCAGACAGTCTCATCTGCTCTCCCTTGCCCACTTGGCAATATGCGGTTTCTGCCTTTCCCACCTTGTAGTTTATGAGATCTTATGCTAATCTCATACCACTTCCTTCCTGGCAATATGAATTTCCACTTTTGTCCTCCTAACAATCTATGAGATCCTCCAATGATCACATTTCACTGCCCACCTGGCAATTGGAAAATCCATCCCTTCCCTCCTAGCAGTTTATGAGACCTGAAACTGATCTCTCTCCCTCATCACTGAGGGTTTCTCCAAGTTCTGGCTCACAGATGAAAACCAGATCTGTGTCACTGAGGCTTTCAGCACACCTCAACCATATTTTCAACAGCCTTTGTTGTCTTTTGGCCAACAACTCCTTGACTGGACACCTCACCTTATTTTTCATGGGCCATTCATACACCCATCATGTTATTACACTCTACTGCATTCGAAATGCAAGCTCCTCCATCCTCACTCTTATCTCGATGAGTTCCTCACCAATTTCTTCTTTGGTTTTCTATTGGTGGTCTCTTTTTCCATCATGCTCATGGCCTTCAGTAGCCATTTTCATCTTTCACCTGCCCTCCTGGAAAGCATATGGATCACTCTACATCTGAGAGCATCTCCATGTCCTCCTACATCTCGTCCGATTGTCTATCATTTGCTGCACACCTTGCAACGATCTTCACATAGCCTCATTAATCTGTCTCCTCCTTCACCCGTTGTCTCCTTCGCCTGAAGTCTACAGATGAAAATATCAGCTATGATACCCCTTCATGTGTATCCGACTATTTTATTTATCTACTCTAACTCCCTCTGCCTACAGTCTATAGACAAAAAGTGGCTCTGATACCACTTGATGCAGACCCCCTACCTCAGCAGGGTTTTACGACCTCCCAGTCTCTGGATCATTCTTCTTCTGAGATGAAATGGCTCTTCGGGTTCCTGTTGGAACCCTTTGAACAAATCCACAGGTCCCATTTTCCTCTGGCACAGGCCTTGAGAAAACCTATGCACATGCTCCACTTTCAGCGCTCTTGCTTGTTCCAAACCAACAACTTTTTCTCATTTCGGGGTTTCGGGACTCCTGCATGTGAGCTCTCTAAAACTCCTTGTCCCTCCAACTCCCATTTTCCAAAACGATGAAAACTACCCACGACCATGGTCCTCTTTCAGGATTTTAGAGTTCAGGATTTCATGATTCCGACTGCAGATGGTTCTTGGTCCTTCGAGCTCCTGGACCCTGGAATACCGAAATCTACCCGTGACCACATCTTCTTTTCAAAATTTTGGAAATCATGATTTCACGATTCCATCAGTAAGGAATCCCTATCTCACGACTCCTTCTCTCTTGAACTCCCATTTGCCGAAATGTCGACAAGGGATTAACAACTCAGCTCATTCTATTTTGGCATCGTCTTATTTCAGGATTTCACGACTTTGCGAGTCGAGACTCCACGTCTCCTGACTCCTGGCCTCTCGAACACCCTGGTCCCCAAATGATGAAATGATCATCCATGACAAAGCGCTACCAGCTTTCATGATTTGGGAAACCGCGATACAAGTTTTCCCTTGGTTCTCAGTATTTCCAATCCTCGGTTCTCGAAATGTCGAAATCTCTCCCTCTGAGAGATCAATGACCCAGTCCTCCTGGAACTAAAATCTTTCAGGCCTTTTCCCCAACCCTTGACCGCTTTCCACATGTACTCCTGTGGACATTCCTGTTCCTTTCATGATTTCTAGAGATTCTTCACTCTCGGTCTCCTGGTGTCTGAATCCACGAAATGTGGATCTCTTGACATGCGTCCTCTAAGATGGATGGTTCTGATTCTTTCGGAACTTTGACGAGTCCTCTCCTTTGCTTCTACAAGGGTTAAACCCCATTCTCCTCTTTCCAGATCCGATGGCTATCGATCCTTTATGCAATATCTGATGGTCACGATCTGATCTTCTGTGAACCTCCTATGTTTTCTCCTCCTGTGTGCGTATCCATCTTCTAGTGGCTCTCAGGCCACTGTGCTCCAGATCCAATGGCTAGGCACGATTTTGTGAACCGATAGTTCACGATGCAGCGACTCCAAAATACCTTGCTGCTCCAATCCTCGAACTCTAAAATAACGAACTCTTGAGCTTTATCGACTATGAAACCTCAAAGAGTTTCTCGACCTTCTACTCCTTTCTTCTGCTACAATGTGCGCAAAGGCATTGTTCCTCTTGAGCTTTGGGACTTATAATAATTCCACCCTCGCACACTCCTTGTGCTACTGAGTATTTCTCTAAAATCAGATTCGAGAAGTTTTCTTAGAAAGAAAACTCTCTATGCCTGCCTGACATTCTTATGCTCGATGCACACCTTGCAGAGCCTAAAGAGTATTTAGCAACTCTGTGAGTGTATTTTATTCGACACTTCCCTTTCCTCAGAACTCAAAGTAGATTTCTTATGTGCACTCTATGCACTTACTTAATGCCCTCCTGGAAGAGTTTCCACAAAACCTTCAGTGATTCTGTTATCTCTGTGCCTTCCTCTGCACAGTATTATCTCCAAGATATTCAACAACCTTGAGGCTTCCTCCTTGAGTCAATGACTTCATTTGGTGCGTCCCCCTAGCACATCTTTGTCTAAAATTCCATAGAATTCAGAAGTGCACTCCTTGCACTGGCTTACAGAACCTGCAATATTCTGTCATGCAACCTCTTGCATGAAGCCACAAAGAACCCAAACCCGAAATCAAAGGACTCATAGATAGGAAAATCTATCTATCCCTGCAGATGGAACTTAACATACGTCTACAGAATATCATAAACACATAAAGACATTCATCAACATACACAAAATAACATGCAGGGAAAATTGCTCTGATTGTATTAACATGAGATGCCTCTTTACAATGTGAGCTCGGACTGCAACAAAGTCTCGTCTCTCCTCTCTTATCCCTTTTTTTTCTCTACCATACCTTTTCAAAAAACTCATTCTAGATACAAAGAGGATATTTTTACAAAGAGGGTCTCCTCGAGCTCTTCCCTCCATCCTCACCAACTGGCATTAATTTACATTCAATTTCATTGAATGGTTGTCTAGTCTGAATCAGATCTAGATCTCAGCCTTACAACTATTTAAGGAAACCTTTATCTAAATCATGTGCACATGCATGGCTCTTTGTCTCTATCAGCCTTACAATCATTTAATACAATTTTGAAATTTTGAAAAACGAGAGGGTTGCGCCTCTCTCCTTCCATTGAATGCATGTTGTGTGTGTTGGCACTTGATGACGTGGAGTTATGCTCGTCCATCATATATGGGAATGTTTCTTCATAATTTTTATTGTTGTTTTGATCGTTGTTACTATTGTAAATGGTATAAATTTCCCATGTTTTAGTGGTTGGTAAGAGCCCATGGAAGTTGGGGAAACTTGTTTTTGAAAATGTGGATGTAAAGAGGATTGTTGGAGAGAAACCATGCTTAGAACTTCCACAATAGTTGAGACAATCCTTTGGACCTACAACCCAATTATTGTTCCTCAYTGATTGTTAAAATTTCACCACTAAAGTGTACRGAGGTATACATACCCTACTCCCCTTTGGATTTGAATGTGTGACCTMTTAGGAAGAAACACATGTYTTTAACTATGTGCTTCCATAGAAGGCACGAAAAACACAAATTTCAGGTTTTGAAATCTCATGTAAAAGTGATGAACACTAATGAAATTTTACAGGGAAATTGTCTCTTATGGAGCAAATTTCCCACCATCAAATATAGTGAAAATGTCTTTCATCAGTATTCTTAATATTGATGATAAAGTGAAAACTAATATTGGAGTTATCAAAACTGTCAAATTTGACAGATTATTTAAGTTTGAAATTCCAACCATGTGGTGAGCCAACAACCCATCACATATGGTACTCCGCATCAATGCTTTTGGTTTTTATATGCATGAGTAAAATTTGGCCCTATTTTCCATGTGAGCTTAAATTCTTTGGCACTATGTGGCAATTCATTTCTGATGCTACTACCCTCATTTTTGGAGCCAAATAGTCAATGGTTATCTGAAATATTTAAAGTCACACATTCTGTGACAGATTGTCACATATTAAAACACCATGTGGGATCAATCTGTTTAGACAGCCCCCATAGAGCCCTCCCCTCCAACATTATTGCTAAATCGAACCTTTCCTCCATTCCCCACCAACCACTAAAATCACTTTCCAAATATGTAAAATTCCAGGATCATGGATTTCCAAACTATCAATCCCCACAAGAACTCTTTGATAGGTCTCAAATCCAGTTCTCCACTGAGCATTGAGGGATATTCAAATATATGCAACTTTATTCAACTTATATGCAAATTTATGCAACTTATATGCAACTATATGCAACTTTATGCAACAGTGCAACTTATGCAACTATATGCAACTATATTGAAACTATATGCAACTATATTGCAACACTTCTGTATGAAACTATATGCAACTATGCAACATGCAATGTAACATCCCGCTCTGGCGCACTGAGAAAAATTATTATTTGAGGACACTTGCTTGCAAGTGATCTGGACTTTTCTGATGTTAAAACATTTATACTTGATTATGATGCGTTATGATAGACGACATGAGGTTTTACTATTTGATGTAGACAGGTGCTATTGACTCAATTTTATTGAGTGTGCAGGGTTTTGGACCTTGATGATGCAGAGGCATCGGTGGAACCCCTTGAACTCCGGATTGAGTCAGGGAGTGTGCTAATTGGGTTGATTTATGTACTGTGATATTTCATTGATTTGATGATTTGATGATTGACATGTTATGACACGATTGTTGATGATGCAGGCTAACGATAGCTTGCCGACCAGACTCACATATGGAGTAAAGGGGCCACACACAATTTCCATAGAGGTTGAGGGAGAGGTGTGGACAGCAGCCCTGCTACAGCCTACTAGCACACCCGTCGTGGCTCAAACTATAGGTTAAGGATTACCTAGTTCGAGAGGATCTACAATGTCGTGGGGGAAGACTGCGACAATCGATCACGATGATTCTAAGGGGCACGCAATAAGGCGGGGGCATTATTCCTTAGAGCCCTTAGTCTCCCACAAGTTCACCTGACAGAGTGTCGACTCCAGGGGTTATAAATTTCTACCAATCGGTCAATTCAACGAGTGGCACCCTTGGAGCACGTGGTGCATCCTGAAGGCCACGTCACACAAACGAAACACAAGTCGGTCAGTGACACCCTTGGAGCACGTGGTGCATCCTGAAGGGCACGTCGTGCAAAGGAAATGAATGAGGCGAGTGGCACCCTTGGAGCACGTGGTGCGTCTTGAAGGGCACCTCACATTGATGTTGATGGAAGAAACAAACCTAGATGTCCCTAAGACATTAACGCCTTAAGAAATCCTTAAACAACTTCCCTAACCAATTGTCGCCTAGCTCAGAATCTAAGTCCTAATACTAAGACTTTTCTAGGGTAAAAATTTTAGTGTAACCTTAAAGAAAAAGTCCCTAGCATAAAAATAAAAATTCAAACAAAGACCCACTTAAGTAATAGTTAGGTCTTCATAAAATTCTTGGGGTAAATAATGAGAGTAAGAATTAAATTAAAACTAATGGTTTTAAAATTTTGCAAAGAAGAAATTATTTCCTAACTTGTGAAAGAAAAAAAGATAATTAAATAAATAATAAATGAAAAGATTAATTAGCGCATTTACCTTTTTGGTTTTAAAAAAAAAAGAAAAAAAGAAAGGGAATAATAAAAATAGGAAAATGAGCCTTTTAATAAATTTAAAGAAAATAATTTTGGAGAAACGTGGGGGATGAGTGACACTTGTAAGACAGAGAATTTTTAGAGGGTTTTCATTAAAACTTAAATTAAATGTGATTTAGGGAAAGGGTCGTTCTCAAAACTCTATAAAAGAAAGGGAAGAGGAGGAAGAAAGGGATGGGTTGTAAGCGTAACATTACGCTGCCCGATTGTGTCTTGACTGACTGTTTGTGAGGAGTTGGGATTTTCTCATCTCGGATTGGAGTGGTAGCTCAGCCTTGCGAGGCGAGCTGAGAAGCTAGACTTATCTTCTGGACTTTTCGTGGCCCCTTTGCGGCTCGGGGGGGGGATAAGGGGAAAGCAGAGTACCCCTAGCGTTTGGCTGGGAGGTACCAGTGTAGTCGCGACGGTCGGCAAGCAGGAGCGGCACGGAGCGGGAGCGGCACGGAGCGGGAGCGACACAAAGTGCACAGACATCATCAAGGTGGGCATTAAGGCAACAGTATTCTCATGTGTTTAGTAGAGTAGAATGCTTAGTTGTTTACTTCAGCGATTATGATGTGTTATAGTAAAGATGTTGCTTCAACTGTTGTATTTTGTTTTTGTAGGTTACAGTGATATTGTTTCTGGAAAATTTTTTTTTGGGTAAGATGTTTTGAAATATTGGTTCTGGCGATCTCGTTTGCTGGATATTTTATGGATTTAAAACATGAAATGGAAATCCTCTCTGGCTTCCGTTCTGGCATTTTTGTTGGGCAATTTTTATTCTAAGATCAGTTGATGTCGCGTTTAGATATGGCATTCTCTCTGGCACTTTTGATGGGCATTTTTTATTATTTTCTAAGATCAGTTGATATGGTTTAGATCTGGCATTCGTCTATATGAGTGTTTGGAAAATTTTTATTTTATTTGTCCTTCGATCAGTTGAAGAAATTGTTTTTGTGGTGTTGGATTTCGTTGGGCGTTTCTGGAATTTGTTGGCAATTCTGCATTCGTTTTTGTGGTGTTTAAATTCGTTGGGCGTTTTCTTTATTTTTTGTGGGCATTTCGTTTTATTAACTTACCATCATTTTTTTTTACCTTTCTCTTGGGTGTATTTATAAAAATTACACAGTGGGCGCTTTCCTTATGACTGTCATTTATAAAATTTAAACAGTGGGCGTTTTCCTTATGACTGGGTGCGTTTTCCCCAAACCGTGACTGGTGTGTGCTTGCCCCAAACTGTGACTGTGTGTGTTTTCCCCAAACCGTGACTGATGTGCGTTGCCCCAAACCATGACTGTGTTGATGGCCCTCAGCTCTTTATAAAATGATTGACTGTGTTGATTTACCTCGACGCCCATATCTGCAATTGAACGTGGGCACTGCTCGGATTTCCACCTACAGAATCGGAATATTATAAACCTTATCTACGCATGAGATTTTCCCAGCCACCAAGCGGTGCATCATCAATTGATTATTTTCTGAGTTTGTTTTGACCATTACCTCAACAAGCAATCTGCCTTCAACTATGTCTGTTCATACAACGTTAGGATTGACTTTTAACCTCTTCAGCGTTTGTTGTATATCCCAGCGATTGATGGTTAGTGTTACCGTCGTCGAATTCCAGTTCTGTGTTTTATTTGATCGCGTCTTAATGGTTGTGTGTTTACGTTTGCTGTAACATTGGTTTCTGCACCCACATTGATTGCATTTGAATAACCTCGGTCTACATTTACATGCCCATTCCAGAGCATGGATGGTGCCCATGTACCCATTAATGGCATTCAATATGACTGTCTTGGTTATAATGGCTCTTATTTATGACTGTCGGATATGAGTATTGACTCAATGTTCGGTCCAAAATCGGTAATGTTTCAGTAGAACGGTATGAGTTTTTCCTTTTTAAATTTTTCCATTAAAAAAAAATATCGCTAATTTATATATTGCCTTTTTAATTTTGATACTTTTAAATGTGTCCTTTTTTAACATTGTCATCTTTATATACTGACATTTTTTAACCATGATGTTACATTGTTATTTTAATTATGACGTTAATTATAAATATGAGGTTATCTTTATATATTGCCCATAGGGTAAGGGTATTGTCATTTTAGTCGAATTGTTACTACCATTTTATTGTTGTGAATAATGTAAATTGACATGGTAATCAAATGTTAAGTGACTGCAATTTTTATTGTTAAGGTGATATGTAAAGGTAACGCTATGGTTCACATTGTTCTGAAATATGTAAGGGTATTGTTTTGCGATATAGTATAGAGTGTAGTTTGGGTAGATAAATTACAAGAAGGAATGGAGTTGTTATTATGGCATTATTAATGAAATTTATGATCTTAAATGACATCGAGTTGTGAGCTCATCATGTTTATTTGAATGTTTCTATCTAGTAAGGTCATTGTAAATCTTATGGTTGTAGCACATAAGAGGGATTGTAATTGTAAATCATGGCCCGGATATGTGATATAAATGTAAGGTGTTTAATATTTCATGGCAGTGTTATTGTAACTTTTATTGTTATTAATAAAAATTTACGGTGTAATAACCCTGATTTAAGTACAATAGATTTTATGAGTCTGTAATGAGGGTGTTGTTCATTGTAGATAAAGTTGTACTTGGTTGATAAACCTTCCGTGTGTTGGGACTGTTTGTCGGGTGGGATGTAGACACCCCCAAGTAACCTTAGGAGATATGTCTGTGTGTGTGATTATTTCGTGGAAATAATCCAGTGCCGTATCAAGAGTCTCAGGCCCTTTAAAGGCAGAGTTTCCACTCTTGCGACACACCTGACGAAGATTACTAGTTTCTGCCTGAACAGTGGGCCAGGAGCCTATCTGACCTTCTCTCTCTCCAGAGTAGCGAACTAAGATTAAACGCCCTGCTTTCCTGTGCAGAAATAGTAAGATCTACTACTATGGATCCTTCCCTCTGTGTTTGTACTGTGCATAACCCAATATGTCGTTAAATGTTTGTGTTGTGCACCTTGTGTCTATGGTCGTTTATTGCTTGCAGTTACTCGTTGTCTGCCTTCAGTCTTCTTGTGATGAACATCATGGTTGCGTCTTGTTGGTTGTCGAGTGGTGACGTAAAGTCAAGTGTTTCTATTACTTCTACATGCGCGCACACACCTTAAACACACACAAAAAAATATTTCACCTGTTATCAGAGTTGTTGTCGTAATGAGGAGGTTGTTACATATGGTATTAGAGCGAGGTTTGACCCACGACTTGGGATTCGCTACGAATTTCATTGGCATGATTAGATTTGATTATACTGTTGTTGATTGAGTTTATTGTGTGCGTGCAGGAAATCATGGTTAGAGGACATCGCGGAGGCAGACGACGGGGTGCTAGAGGAGGAGACGTGACGCCTCCAGTAGCATCCACGCCTGAGGGATATAACCCCTAGGGAGGTGAGGAGGTTCTCAGACAGGAGCAGATAGAGATTGGCGATGTGGTTGGGATGATGATATCCTTTCAACGCATGTCTGAGGCTCTGATCAGCCGATTGGACAGAGATGAGGCCAGGGCACCGACACCCACGGAGGTTCCGTCGCGTGTACTGGCCGTTACAGGTAGCATTCACCGTGAACTCGAGAAGGTTAACTTTCCCGAGTTCTTGGGTGCCCCGGACGACGCAGCCGCTGAGGCATGGCTGGAGAATATGGCGATGTGCTTCACACTTCGTGATTATACCTCCAACATGAAGGTCCACATGGCGTGATTTCAACTAAAGGGGAGCGCTCTTCTATGGTGGAAGACACTCCTACCGTAGATGAACATGGTCGTTGAAGATGCGTCATGGGAACTGTTTGAGGAACGGTTCTGAGAGAGGTACCTTTTAGAGGAATTCATTGAGCGTTAGCTCAATGAGTTCAACGCATTATGACAAGGAGGTCGTACGGTGCTCAAGTACGAGGCACGTTTTATGGAGCTGCTCTGGTATGCTTCGCACCTTAACACAAAGAAGCTCAAGGTCAATAGGTTCGTGTTTGGCCTTAACGACAGCCTGCGTGCAAAGGTTAGGATCTTGATGCCTCAAACCTTGCACAACGCTGTCCAAAAGGCCCTCATAGTAGAGGAGGAGCTTATCAGCGGGGGTCAGACCAGGACTCCAGTGAGACCAGCAGGGCAGGGCTCATCTGGTACGCCGCAGCATCAGACACCAAAGAGACATACGCTGAGATATCATGGCTTCCAGAGGGGATCCACTTTTGCTACACCTCGATGACCACCGCCTCAGTAGCGGACACCTTACTGAGGACCACAACACCAGCAGTAGCGTCGCCTGCAACAACAACAGTTTAGGCTTGTTCAGTAGAACAGACTAGGGTTTCAGGCCGGTGGGTAATCATCTTCTACTTCGGGTACCAAGACTACTGGGCCGAAGAAGGGGTATTGAATGTGTGGGGATCCACACTACTAGTGCGATTGTCCTATGGAGAGGACCAGAGTGTCCGGATTAGCCGAACCCACTATAGTGGGAGATATGGGCAAGGCCCATCGGATTCATGCAGTGGTGAATAACCACTATGCAGAGCACCAATCGACTGTGCTCGAGATGATAGGTACTGTCGCTGACCAGACCCTTAGTATTTTGATAGACCCAGGTGCTACTGAGAGTTTCATTTATGGTGCAGCGCTGAAAAGGATTAAGGTAAAGCCAGTCGAACAGGATCAATTTAGCTTCGTGGAGATGGCTTCGAGAGCCAAACAAAAGGTTGGAGGAAAGGTTACGGGCTATTCCCTTAACCTGGGAGAGTTTGTCACGAGGGTCAACTTGTACCTCACGATATTAGGATCTTATGACGTCGTGATCGGTATGGATTGGTTGGAATCGCATGAGGCGATACTCAACTATAAGATGAAACGATTGAGCTTGGTTGATGACGAAGGAAAAAGACATGTGATTGTAGGATGAAACCAGGGAGTTTCCCTATGGTTTGTTTCTTCCTTACAGTTACGTAAGAGTATGCCCAAGGGGTGAAAACTTTATGAAATCCTTGCGCTAAATGAGAAGGGAGTATTGGAAGGTATAGAACACCTTCCGGTGGTGAAGGATTTTGCGGATGTATTTCCAAAGGAGTTTCTTGGGATGCCACTGGAAAGGGAACTAGAGTTTACCATAGACCTGAAAGCGGGGACCGAACCGATAGCAAGAATGCCTTATCGGATGTCGACCCCAGAGTTGCAAGAGCTGAAAATGCAACTGAAGGAGTTCTTGGACCTGGGACTGATACGTCCTAGTGTGTCACCTTTGGGTGCACCGATTATTTTCATACGAAAGAAGGATGGATCATGGAGGCTTTACATTGACTACCATCAACTGAATAAGGCTACGTTCAAGAATCAGTATCCCTTACCAAGAATTGATGATCTGTTCGATCAAATGAAGGGTGCGACGATGTTCTCCAAGATCGATTTGCGATTAGGGTATCACCAGTTATGGATCAAGGAGGATGACGTCCCTAAGACCGCCTTTAAGATGAGATTTGGACATTACAAATTTATTATTTTACTGTTTGGACTGACAAACGCCCAAGGGGTATTTAGGAGTTTGATGAATGGGGTGTTCCGCGAGTACCTGGACAAGTTCATCCAAGTATTCATTGATGATATATTGATCTATTCTCAAACGATGGAAGAGCATGACGAGCACTTGTTCTTGGTACTACAGTGTCTACGAGAGCACAAATTGTATGGGAACTTGTCCAAATGCTCTTTTTACCAATCGAGGATTCACTACTTAGGGCATGTCATCTCCGGCGAAGGTATCACCATGGATCCAGCCAAGGTTGAGGCTATTATGGAATGGCCTGCACCGACGAATGTCACAGAAGTGTGTAGCTTTATGGGTTTAGCGGGATACTATCGACGGTTTGTCGAGGGATTTTCAAAGATAGAAAATCCAATCACGAAATTGCAGAAGAAAAACAAGAAGTTTGTTTGGACCGAGAAATGCACAGAAGCATTTCAGAGGCTTAAAGAGTTGTTGATAACAGCGTTGATACTAAAAGTCCCTGACATGGACTCAAACTTCTTGGTATGCACTGACGCATCCAAGGAAGGTTTAGGTGGAGTCTTGATGCAATATGGACGAGTGATTGCTTACATTTCGAGGAAACTGAGAAGGCATGAGGAGAACTATGCGACGCATGATTTGGAGCTATTAGCCATTGTATATGCCTTGAAGGTTTGGAGACACTACCTTGTTGAATGGAAATTTGAATTAAGGACTGATCATTGTGGACAACAACACATTTTTACGCAAAGCGACCTGAACGCATGACAACGACGTTTTTCGGAATTGCTTAGCGAGTACGACTTCGAGATTACTTACATAAAGGGAAAAGTGAACCGAGTGGCAGATGCTTTGAGTCGGAGGTCATGCATCTTTTTGGTGTTTCCTCTTCAGACGAATCTACGTGAGAAGATTCTCACTTTACAGTGTGACGATGACTGGTACAAAGAAGTCGAGGATTTTATCGGACAAAACACAATGATGGTACCACGATATGAGGTATTTTATTTTGATAGAGAAGGGTTATTGAGGTTTAGAGGTCAGATTTACGTACCTCCCAACGACGAGTTGAGGATCTTGATCCTGAATGAGGCTCATAGAGCAGTTTACATGGCTCACCCAGGAGTCACGAAGATGAGGGCAAACCTTAAACCCTTATTCTTTTGGAAAGGAATGAAGGCCGACATAGTCAACTTTGAAGCTAGATGTCTAGAGTGTCAGTAGGTAAAGGCTGAACATAGACACTCGGCAGGATTACTTCAACCACATGCCATTCCGAAATCGAAATGGGAAGTTATTTCGATGGATTTTGTTGTTGGATTGCCACTGACGGCAAGGCGACACGACTCAATTTTTGTAGTAGTAGACACTCTGATGAAGAGTGCTCACTTTATTCCTGTGCGTATGACATATTAGGCACCTGACATAGCGAGAGTTTTCATCAGTGAGATTGTGAGGCTGCATGGCGTGCCTAAGAGGATTATATCCGATCGAGGATCGGTGTTTATTGGATGATTTTGGACGAGTTTCCAAGAGGCCTTGGGAACTCAAATTAACTTTAGTACTGCGTATCACCCAGAGACGGATGGACAGACAGAACGTACGAGCCAAACCTTGGAAGAAATGTTTCGCATGTACGTGATGGACCAACAAAAACGTTGGAAGGAATTCTTGCCTCTAGTAGAGTTCGCTTATAACAACAGTTACCAGAGCACCATTAAGATGGCGCCTTTTGAGTTCCTTTATGGGAGACCATGTTAGATTCCCTTGAGTTGGGATCATCTTGAGGATAGGGTGCTGGTGGGACTATAATAAATCCAAGAAATGGAAGAGAAAATGAAAACCATAAGACAAAGGATTAAAGAAGCGCAGGATCGGCAGAAGAGTTATACCGATGCGCACTGAGTCGACCGTAGTTACGAGGTCGGTGATCGAGTCTTCTTGTGGGTTAAACCGCATAAGAGTTTGATCAAGTTTGGAAAGGGAGCTAAACTCTCTCCTAGATTCGTGGGACCTTTCGAGATTGTGGAGAGAAAGGGGCCCGTGGCCTATCTACTAGCCTTGCCTGATTCTTTGAGGCATATGCACGATGTTTTTCATGTATCTGTTCTGAGACATTATATTAGTGATCCTACACACATGATTGAAATGAGTTCCTTGCAGGTATTGGATGAGGGAGAGCTCACGACTGAGCCGGTCCGCATCTTAGATCATCGTGTTCGATAGTTACGACGTCGAACGGTAGATCAGGTCAAGGTCCAGTGGGACAGTTATAGTCCGCACTCGGTGACCTAGGAGGACGCATATGATATGCGTAAGCAGTTTCCATTTTTGTTTGATAGATAGACTTATGATATTGTGATACTTTTATTTCGGAATTTATACTGAGAAACTTTGGGACGAAGTTTAGACCAAGAGGGGGTGTATGTAACATCCCACTCTGGCGCACTAAGAAAACTTATTATTTGAGGACACTTGCTTGCAAGTGATCTGGACTTTTCTGATGTTAAAACATTTATACTTGATTATGATGCGTTATGATAGACAACATGAGGTTTTACTATTTGATGTAGACACGTGCTATTGACTCAGTTTTATTTAGTGTGCAGGGTTTTGGACCTTGATGATGTAGAGGCATCGATGGAACCCCTTGAACTCCGAATTGAGTCAGGGAGTGTGCTAATTGGGTTGATTTATGTACTGTGATATTTCATTGATTTGATGATTTGATGATTGACATGTTATGACACGATTGTTGATGAAACAAACTGACGACAGCTTGCCGACCAGACTCACATATGGAGTAAAGGGGCCACACACGATTTCCAGAGAGGTTGAGGGAGAGGTGTGGACAAAAGCCCTGCCACAGCCTACTAGCACTCCCACCATGGCTCGAACTGTAGGTTAACGATTACCTAGTTCGAGAGGATTCACGATGCCATGGGGAAAGACTGCGACAGTCGCTCACGATGATTCTAAGGGGTGCGCAATAAGGCGGGGGAATTATTCCTTAGAGCCCTTAGTCTCCCACAAGTTCACCTGGCGGAGTGTTGACTCCAAGGGTTATAAATGTCTACCAATCAGTCAAGTCAGCGAGTGGCACCCTTGGAGCACATGGTGCATCGTGAAGGGCACGTCGCGCAAAAGAAACACAAGTCGGTGAGTGGCACCCTTGGAGCACGTGGTGCATCCTGAAGGGCACGTCGCGCAAAGGAAATGAATGAGGCGAGTGGAACCCTTGGATCACGTGGTTTGTCCTGAAGGGCATGTCGCATTGATGTTGATGGAAGAAACAAACCTAGATGGCGCTAAGTCATTAACGCCTTAAGAAATCCTTAAACAACTTCCCTAACCAATTGTCGCCTAGCTCAGAATCTAAGTCCTAAGTCTAAGACTTTTCTAGGGTAAAAATTTTAGTGTAACCTTAAAGAAAAAGGCCCTATAATAAAAATAAAAATTCAAACAAAAACCCACTTAAGTAATAGTTAGGTCTTCATAAAATTCTTGGGGTAAATAATGAGAGTAAGAATTAAATTAAAACTAATGGTTTTAAAATTTTGCAAAGAAGAAATTATTTCCTAACTTGTGAAAGAACAAAAGATAACTAAATAAATAATAAATGAAAAGATTAATTAGCGCATTTACCTTTTTGGTTTAAAAAAAAAAAGAAAAAAAAAGGGAATAATAAAAATAGGGAAATGATCTTTTTAATAAATTTAAAGAAAATAATTTTGGAGAAACATGGGGGATGAGTGGCACTTGTAAGACAAAGAATTTTTAGAGGGTTTTCATTAAAACTTAAATTAAATGTGACTTAGGGAAATGGTGGGTCTCAAACCTCTATAAAAGAAAGGGAAGAGGAGGAAGAAAGGGATGGGTTGTAAGCGTAATGTTACACTGTCGGATTGTGGCTTGACTGATTGCTTGTAAGAAGTTGGGATTTTCTCAGCTCGGATTGGAGTGGTAGCTCAAACTTGCGAGACGAGCTGAGAAGCTAGACTTATCTTCTGGATCTTGTGTGGCCCCTTTGCGGCTCGGGGGGGCTAAGGTGGAATCAGATTACCCCTAGCGTTTGGCTGGGAGGTACCGGTGTAGTCGTGATGGTCGACGAGCAGGAACGGCACGGAGCGGGAGCGACACAGAGCACGTGGACATCATCGAGGCGGGCGTTAAGGCAAAGTTATTCTCATGTGTTTAGTAGAGTAGAATGCCTAGTTTTTTACTTCGGCGATTATGATGTGTTATAGTAAAGATGTCGCTTCAGCTGTTGTATTTTGTTTTTGTAGGTTACAATGATATTGTTTCTGGAAAACTTTTGTTTGGGTAAGATGTTATGAAATATTGGTTCTGGTGATCTCATTTGCTGGATATTTTATGGATTTAAAACTTGAAATGGCAATCCGCTCTGGCTTTCGTTCTGGCATTTTTGTTGGGTGATTTTTATTCTAAGATCAATTGATGTGGCGTTTAGATCTGGCATTCGCTCTGGCACTTTTGATGGGCATTTTTTTTTATTTTCTAAGATCATTTTATCTGGTTTAGATATGGCATTCATCTGTATGGGCATTTGGCAAATTTTTATTTTATTTTTCCTTCGATCAGTTGAAGAAATCATTTTCGTGGTGTTGGATTTCGTTGGGCGTTTCTGGAATTTGTTGGCATTTCTGCATTCGTTTTCGTGGTGTTTAAATTCGTTGGGCATTTTATTTATTTTCTATGGGAATTTCATTTTATTAACTTACCATCATTTCGTTTTTACCTTTCTCTTGGGTGTATTTATAAAAGTTACACAGTGGGAATTTTCCTTATGACTGTCATTTATAAAATTTATACAGTGGGCGTTTTCCTTATGACTGGGTGCATTTTCCCCAAACCGTGATTGTTGTGCATTTTCCCCAAACTGTGACTATGTGCGTTTTCCCCAAACCGTGACTGATGTGCGTTGCCCCAAACCATGACTGTGTTGATGGCCCTCAACTCTTTATAAAACGGTTGACTGTGTTGATTTACCTCGACGCCCATATCTGCGATTGAACCTAGGCACTGCTCGGATTTCCACCTAGAGAATCGAAATATTATAAACCTTATCTCCGCATGCGATTTGCCCAGCCACCAAATGGTGCATCATCAATTGATTATTTTCTGAGTTTGTTTCGACCATTGCCTCAACAAGCAATCGGCCTTCAACTATGTCTGTTCATACAACGTTAGGATTGACTTTTAACCTCTTTTGCGTTTGTTGTATATCCCAGCGATTGATGGTTAGTGTTACGGGCGTCAAATTCCAGTTCTGTGTTTTATTTGATCGCATCTTAATGGTTGTGTGTTTACGTTTGTTGTAACATCAGTTTCTGCGCCCACATTGATTGCGTTTGAATAACCTCGGTCTGTGTTTACCTGCCCATTCCTGAGCATGGATGGCGCCCCTGTACCCATTAATGGAATTCAATATGACTGTGTTGGTTATAATGGCTCTTATTTATGACTGTCGGATATGAGTATTGACTCAATGTTAGGTCCAAAATAAGTAATGTTTCAGTAGAACGGTATGAGTTTTGCCTTTTTAAATTTTTCCATTAAAAAAAATATATCGCTAATTTATATATTGCCTTTTTAATTTTGATACTTTTAAATGTGTCCTTTTTTAACATTGTCATCTTTATATACTGACAGTTTTTAACCATGATGTTACATTGTTATTTTAATTATGACGTTAATTATAAATATGAGGTTATCTTTATATATTTCCCATAGGGTAAGGGTATTGTCATTTTAGTGGAACTGTTACTACCATTTTACTGTTGTGAATAATGTAAATTGACACGGTGATCAAATGTTGGGTGACTGTAATTTTTATTGTTAAGGTGATATGTAAAGGTAAAGCTATGGTTCACATTGTTCTGAAATATGTAAGGGTATTGTTTTGCGACATAGTATAGAGTGTAGTTTGGGTAGATAACTTACAAGAAGGAATGGCGTTGTTATTATGGCATTATTAATGAAATTTATGATCTTAAATGACATAGAGTTGTGAGCTCCTCATGTTTATTTGAATGTTTCTATCTAGTAAGGTCATTGTAAATCTTATGGTTGTAGCATATAAGAGGGATTGTAATTGTAAATCATGGCCCAGATATGTGATATAAATGTAAGGTGTTTAATATTTCATGGCAGTGTTATTGTAACTTTTATTGTTATTAATAAACATTTATGGTGTAATAACCCTGATTTAAGTATAATAGATTTTCTGAGTCTGTAATGAGGGTGTTGTTCCTTGTAGATAAAGTTGTACTTGGTTGATAAACCTTCCGTGTGTTGGGACTATTTGTCGGGTGGAATGTAGACACCCCCAGGTAACCTTAGGAGATATGTCTGTGTGTGTGATTATTTCGTGTAAAGAATCCGGTGCCGTATCAAGAGTCTCGGGCCCTTTAAAGGCAGGGTTTCCACTCTTGCGACACACCTGACATAGATTACTAGTTTCTGCCTAAGCAGTCGGCCAGGAGACTATCTGACCTTCTCTCTCTCCGGAGCAGCGAACTAAGATTAAATGCCCTGCTTTCCTGTGCAGAAATAGTAAGATTTACTACTATGGATCCTTCCCTCTGTGTTCGTACTGTGCATAACCCAGTATGTCGTTAAATGTTTCCATTGTGCGCCTTGTGACTATGGTCGTTTATTGCTTGCAGTTACTTGTTGTGTGCCTTCAGTCTTCTTGTGATGAACATCATGGTTGCGTCTTGTTGGTTGTCAAGTGGCGATGTAGAGTCAAGTGTGTCTGTTACTTATACACGCATGCACACACCTTAAACACACAAAAAAAAAATTCACCTGTTATCAGAGTTGTTGTCGTAACGAGGAGGTCGTTACATGCAACTTATGAAACTTAAAAAAATTTATGTAACTTATGAAAATTTATGCAACTTTATGCAACATGCAACTTTATGCAACAATTCAACTTATGCAACTATGCAACTATATGCCACTTATGAAACTATATGCAACTACATGAAAATTTTGTATGCAACTATGTGCAACTTATGCAACTATGCAACTATATGTTACTTAAGCAGCTATATGCAACTATATGACAATTTCATATGCAATTATATGCAAATATGGAACTATATGCAACTATGCAACTATATGGAACTATAAGCAACTTTATGCAAAAATGCAACTTATGAAACTATATGCAACTTTATGCAACTATATGCAACAATGCAACTATATGCAACTATATGCAAATATGAAACTTATTCAACTATATGCAAATTTATGCAAATTTATGCAACTTCATGCAACAATGCAAATTAAGTCAATGAAGTGCAGCTGAAGAAGTAAAAAATGCTAGGAAAACAAACGAAATATAAAAACATAAGAAATGTCCAGCAAGTTATAAAAACAAGGTATAAAACGAGATAAGAAACAAGATATAAAAATGTCGATTTTAAAGAAAACTTCGCCATCAAACAATTTTTGCAGGGTTAACCAAACACATCAAGGCACAAGACCAAAAATCAATCAAGGACAACAAAAATTGTAAACGGATGACAGTAACATCCTTCACTCATCCTCCAAACACAAAAAAGAAGGGCGTTGAGATCGATAAGTCTAATAACATCGAAGTGACGACCGTAGATCAATCTCCTGGCCGACTGCTCAGGAACGAACTGATGAGATAGGGATGAAGGAAAAATAAACCTTAATCTTCCCAAACATTGAACCTTAGGATGATCAAGACATGCAGGGATCATAGGCCAGGGGAAATCAATCAACATCAAGTTAATGCTATGGGGAAATTTCATTCATCCACTAGAATTCTAAGACAATCATTTTCTTTACCCAATTAAGCATACAGAACTAAAAGCATAATTTATACTAACAATCTACCATTCACAAATAAAGGAAGTGTACTGTATCCCAAGTAGCCCACTCTGATTTGTTGTCCCGCATGCTCCGTACAACTCCTGCTTGTTGACTGATAAGACTTCACCAGTACCTCCCAACCAATGCTAGGGGTACTATTATTCCCCCTTGTCCCCCCGAGACGTAAATGGGCCACACACACTATCTAGAGAATCAGCTAGCTCCCAGCTTGCCTCACAAGGTCAAGCTACCACTCCTCACCGAGCTGGGTATCCCAACTCCCACAAGCTAAGTCATTCAAGTATAAATTTCCGCAACGTAACGTTACACATAATAGAAGAGATCCTTCATCCTTCTCCTCCCTCCTTTATATAGATTTCCTAAGTCCATTACTTTCCCAAATCCATTTTAATTTATTGTTTAATAATTTAATTCATAAAAAACCTCCCATACATGTGTCACCCATCCCCTTAATTCCTCCATAAAATAATTTCATTAATTAATTAATTACCCTTATTTCCCTCACCCACCTAGAGTCATTCCTAGAATCACTCCTAGATGTCCCCAAATTACCTTACATGTTTTAATGACTTTCCCCATTATTAATTTACTAGTTCAGTTTAGTTTAGAAGGTTCTTTAATGCTAGATACCTTACTAAGTTAGATTCTCAGATTTTTTCTTGGGTTTCCCCTTTCTTTTTATGTTTCTTCCTTCTTCCCATTTTCCTAATTATTTTAGATTTCCCTCTTTCCCTTTTCATTTAAACTCAAAAAGACATGTGCAGAAAATTGCCCTTTTTCCCTTTTTCTTTTTAATGAATAAATTTTTAATTAGCATATTATAGTAAAACAATTATTTCCCCTTTTTAAATTTTATCCCAAAAGATTTTTATAAATCAATTTAATTTCTTACCCCCGTTCTTGTCACAAGATTAATGAAGATTATCATTATTATTTATTTATTATCTATCTATCTATCTATCCATATNATATATATATATATATATATATATATATATATATATATATATATATATATATATATATATATATATTAAATAGATAAAATTTTACCATCAGTATAATTTAAACCTAGACTTTATTTTCCTAGGCTGGGGGACATTTTATTAGGGGAAAATTTTTAAATCTTCCTTAACATGTTATTCTTCCTAAATCCATATAGGTTTATCCAATTATTAAATAAAAATGTGATGTGCACTTCAAGATGCACTAGGTTCTCCAAGGGTGCCACTCGCCTCTTTCTGTTTCTCTTGCGCGACGTGCCCTTCAGGACGGGCTACGTGCTCCAAGGGTGCCACTCGCCTCTTTCCAGTTTTCTTGCATGACACACCCTTTAGGATGGACCACATGCTCCAAGGGTGCCACTCACCTCTTGACTAACTTGGTAGACATAAAAAAACTCTGGAGTCAATACCTCTTCAAGTGATCTTGTGGGAGACTAAGGGCCTATAAGAAATAAGGCCCCTGCCTTATTTCATTCCCCTTAGAATCATCATGAGCGACTATTGTAGTCTGTCCTCACGACATCGTGGGTCCTCTCCAGGGATGATTTTAAGGATGGTAATTATTTTAAAATGTAGAAACCTTAGCGATTCTTACTAATCCTTCATATGTCAACTATAAATGTTTGAGAATATTTTTGTAAAACTATTCAAATTTCTAAGTATTTTATATAGTTTTTATAAAAAAATTGCGATTTTTAAGATAAAATAATTTTATTCTATAGAATTTGGGTGAATCATTTTTAAAATAGTGAATCTCGTTTTTGGAAAAAACATGCAAAATTAACCCATGAGCGAAATTTAGCCCCTAAGACCATCCCTAGGACTCGTCTCGAACTAGGTAATCGTTAACCTATTGTTCAAGTCATGATGAGAGTGCTAGTAGGCTATGGCAGGGTTGTTTTCCACACCTCTCCCTCAACATCTCTGGTAATCCTGCATGACCCCTCTACTCCACATGTGAGTCTGGTCGACAAGCTAGCGTCAACCTGCATCATCAACGAATCATGTCAGAATATATCCATAATCATATCATCTAATCAGATGCACTAATATCACATATAAAACAATGACACCCCAATAGTTCACTCCCTAACTCGATCTGGAGTCCAAGGGGTTCCATTGATGCCTCTACATCCTCGAGGTCCAAAATCCTACACACTCAGTAAAACCGAGTCAATAGCGCCTGTCTATGTCAATGAAGCAAAATAATGTCATCGATTCATAATGCCTCGTAATCATAATCAAATGCCTAAGGTATAATAATCCGAATCACTTGCGAGCAAGTGTCCTCAAAGAATAAGTTCCCTCAGTGTGCACAAGAGAGGGATGTTATAGGTTGATGTTGGTTCAATATATGAAAAGTATGTGGAGATACAAAGTTGCCACAAATTATATACAACTAATAGATAACAATCAAAATAAAGGGGCAATTATGTATATTGATGGAAAGCCAAAAGCTACTAGAAACATTGCAGGATTTATAAATAGTACATGACCAGTGGCAACAACTAAGAAACCAAATTGCATATTTGAGGGACGCAAAGGAAATCGTATATTTGTATGTGCAATAAAAATAATAGTTCTAGGTGAAGAGTTGTTGATCGATTACAACTTAAACCGAATAGATGGAGGGAGTGCGACTATGGGGGTTAATATCTTACATACCATTCAACTCAACCCTTGATCAATGATTGTTACAATTTATCGCCGCAATATTTCAATTTTTTACTTCATAAATTTTTTACAATTACTTCCATAACTCTTCTTGATTAATTTATTCTGTCAACATCTATCCAGGGTGACCGTGAGATATCACAGGCTACATCTATCGAGGGTGACCATGGAAAGGCACCCAATGTGCCTTAGCAGGTAAATGTTAAATACAATAAAAACTTATGACTACAACGTCAACTAAATTTCAGAAATTTCATTATTTGTTTTCTGATATTACTGCAATATTTAATTTTTTTAATGTTACAGGTGAATTTCATAACTTTTATTGATTGATTTATTGTGTCAACTTCTGTCCCGGGTGACTGTGGCATAAAATCACTCTCTACATCTATCTAGGGTGCCTGTGGAAAGGCACCTATTGTTCCTTAGCGGGTAAATGTTAAATACAGTAACAACTTATGACTACAACAACAAAATTTCTGAATTTTTTTTTTTTTTATACTACTGCAATATTTCATTTTTTTAATGTTATAGGTGAATTTCATAAGTTTTATTGATTGATTTATTGTGTCAACTTTTGTTCAGGATAACCATGGAATAATCACACGCTACATCTATCCAAGGTGACTATGGAAAGGCACCATCTATACCTCAACAGGTAAATGTTAAATACAGTAACAACTTATGTCTACAACAACTAAATTTCTGAAATTTCGTTATTTTTTTTTTTGATATTACTCCAATATTTCATTTTTGAAACGTTACAGGTGAATTTCATAACTTTTGTTGATTGATTTATTGTGTCAACTTATGTACAGGGTGACCATTTCCTAAAATCACCCACTACATCTGTCCATGGTGACCATGGAAATGCACCCATTGTGCCTCAACAGGTAAATGTTAAAGTTCATCTCATTAATTTTATTCATCAATGTATTGTTGCATGGTAAATGTGGGAAGGCTCCCACTGAGGATATTGATGAGGATGAAATATTGTTTTCCACTGACCCAATGAAAACTCTAACAAAGGCCTTGAAGAAGGCTAACATAAAATATCTAGGTTTTCTTAGCAAAAGGCCCTTGACACAGGAGGACAGGGAAAGAATTGTAGAGCTACAAAATACAATAACTAATTTAGGTGTAAGTGGCATCTTCACATATTTTTATCAACTATGACAATTTGATATCCATTTTTTTGTTTTATATTTTCTATATGATCTAATAAAGTAATTTTTTTCATTTGTAGGCATTTTTAAACCCCATGCATTGACAACCTGCCAATCCTGAAACTATTGTAGGTAGTATTGATGGTCCAATGCAAAACAAATTTCGACATAGCAAAGTGCAAGTGAATCTTTTTGAGCCTCTTAAAGTTCCAATCGAATCCATTGATGAGAGAAATGATTTTGACTGGCATGACACACCATAGCATGATGAGCTGGAGCCTGGGACTCAACATGACTCCAAAGAAGAACGTACTGTAGATGGAGAGAAAACTATTATGCATGGAGAAGAACGAAATAAAAGAACCAGATCACAAGATGTCACCTTTCAGGTGGATGACACATCTATTCTAATCAAGATTCAGAAGATTGTAGGTAATTGTTAATTAATTGATTCATTTTTTTCATGAAATTGAAATGGACATTTGTTGAGATTATTATAAATTAATGGATAACCTGTTTCTACAAGAAACAATTTTTTCTATACAAACTTAAATGAAAAAGAATCAGAATTGTTTGGCCCCACCATTTTCACACAGTGGAATGGCCAAGATAGTAAAATGAAAGACGATTTAATATACCACATGGTAAACTTGTTCGGAAACGCTTTCAACAAGAAGGTGGTTACAAAGTTAGTCGACGATAATTTAAAATATACCAGGGCCGAGTATAGTGAGAAATTGAAATTAGGCCTCAAGCATGAGTGCCCTCCCATGGTTCTAGAGAAAGAGTGGAAGGCGCTAATAGAGGATGAAAATGATAACTTGTTTAAAAGACAAGGAATATATCCACGAGTTGCTCAAGCAAGGTACAACACATGTCTTATTATCAGTGAAATATGATCATTTATGTTTTTCTTTCCTGTTTTAAATAACAATTCCAATATCTATTTTTTTTCAAAAATTTCATATGTAGGCTACGAGACACCTCCAAAGCAACCAAGGCTAGAGTGGAAAAAAATGACCAACATAAACTAGGCCAGGGTGGCTATGGAAAACTAAAATCCTGAATAGTAAGATTTAAATGATTAACTATGGTTAATATTTATTTAATAGTAGCGAACAAATATACATTTTTGTTATTGGTATTTTTAATGGTGTTATGCATTGTAGTTAAATATGTTCGACA